>PVKN010002901.1:0-40041 GCA_004027915.1 Capromys pilorides
AAAAAAAAAAAAAAAAAAAAAAAAAAAAAAAAAAAAAAAAAAAAAAAAAAGAAGTGAGTGAAATGCACTAAGTAGCTCGGTGAGGTGCCGCCCCTGTTCTGGCAAGGAGTGTACAAACCACAGTGTCATTTCACTTAGTCCGAACACAAGTTACATGCTGCTTTTACCCTGCTACTATACTGGGGATGGAACCTCGGGGCTGGACCACTGCACTAGCTCACCACCCCTTTCCACTTTTTATTTTTATACAGGATCTTGCTAAGTTGCTAATTTCCCCAGGTGGAACTCAAACTCCTCACCCTCCCATATCAACCTCTTGTGCTGGGAGTGCAGGCATGTGCCACTGTCCCTGGTAGAGTAAATCTGCATTTAAAACCAGTACTGTGGGCTCCAGGTATAGCTTAGTAGCACAGGTATGCTTGGCATGCATGAGGCCCTGGGTTTTGACACCCAGCACTGCTAGAGAAAACAAAACAACATGCCCAACAACAACAAAAATACCTGGCACTGCATAACATAAAGATGAAAAGTGAGGGCTGGGGAGTTAGCTCAGTAGAATAAGCACTTGCCTAGCAAGCACAAGGGTATGATTCAATTCCCTGTTCTAAAAAAAAAAATCTTAAGATGAAAAGAGAAATTAATGCTTATAAAGTTATAGTATTTCTATACATAGAATATTAAATGGCAAACTTTTTTTTTAAACTAGTAGGATGGAGGTAAAGAGAATAGGAAATCAAAGAGTTTTATATTCTGGGGCTCCTGTGCTGGGAGGCGCCACACTCACCTCACCCCAGGCCGCAGCTGGGGGCTCCACTGGAGGGTAAAACTTGGGCAGGTCCCAAGCGATCTTTGTCATGAACCACTTGAAGCTCTTGCAGTTCAGAGAGCTGCGGAGTTTCTTCTGGGCCACCACATCCCCAGCCGAGAGGTGGCGGTATTCAGGCCGGCGCTGGTAAATATACTCGGCATACTCATCCATCCACACTTCTGCCACACGTTTCAGGTTCTGGGGGTGGGAGGTAGAGGAAAGGAAGGGTCAGGGGACTGCATGTCCCATCTAGGTGTGGGGCCAAAGCTGGCAGGGGGTGGGGAAGTGGCCGATCTTTGGTATTTGCTGGAGATCCTACTAGCCCCACCATATTTTAGCCATAGCAATAGGATATGTGATGATAGCAGCTCCGTGATAGGCCACAGACATGAAGGTGAACCATAAGGTACAATGCTTGGTGACTGGGTAGCTGGGCTGTGGGAGTCACTCTGCAGTGTGGTACATGGAAAGCCTGATGATGCAATTGCAGAACCCATTCCTGCCCAGTGGTGCCTGACTGTTTCAGTTTACCATTTATGCATGTTTTAAAGGGCTGCATGACTTACAATTGGATAAGGAACTGCTCTTGTTTTGTCTGTTCATCTTCTATGCCCTTCTATTCTAGTCATAACCCCCATCAGCTTCCCCTTGTGGGGGAGCTCCCCCTTGTATGACTATCAGTTCACAGTGCTGGGGGAGAGGCATGTGGATCAGCCTAGCTGGTGCGACTACAGATGTCCCTCTGTGCAGGGGTTGATAGCAATGAGCTACATCATTCCAGTTTTCTGAAATTATTGAGGAAACCACTCTGCCTTCTTGGATTTCTGGGTAAGATCTGTTTGGTTTAGATGTCAGCTATGGTTGCTGGACCACATGGCACTCACATGATGAAAACCTATTGAGGATGAACTCAAACTCAGTGATGCAGAGATTGAGAGTTGGGGTGAAGAAGATGGTCCTGCAGCACCTGGATCCATCCATACCTGAATCCAGTGCTACCCTGGACTTTCTAATTATATGAGCCATTAGATTCCTGTATTGCTAAGCTAATCTGATTTAGTTAGTTTTTTGTTTGTTTGTGTGTGTGTTTTTAATGTATTTGGTTGTTGCAGGGTCTCACTATGTAGCTCAGACTCATGGTGATCCTCCTATTTTCAGCCTCCCCAGTTCTGGGATTATAGGTGTGCACCACTATGCCTAGACTGTGTGGCTGGCTCAGCCTGCCCTAAGAGTGGGGCTGGCCAGCATGTGGTGGTGGGGATCAAGCCGCAGTCCCTGCATTTGCCTAAACTTGCCTAAGCAGGTGCTTTAGTCCACTGAGCTGTCTTGCTAGCCCAAGCCAATCTGCTTTGTGTTTCTGTCATTTTCAGCTAAATGGGTTCTGACCAAGTCACAGGGTAAAATTAAATCTTGTAACCAAAAGGTATGATTTCATCAGCAGCTGAAATCAACAACTGTTTGATGTTTGGAGGTGGTCGCAGCTTTTATGACTAGGCACAAAGGCAACCACTAGAAAATGACAACACTAACACCGGTAAGTGGAGGTCGCAGGGGAGGAAACATCCTGTTTGTGAACAGACTTGGAGACAGAGGAAGAGAGATCTCATGCCTAAATGGGATGAAAATTCCTGTTCTGCCTGCAGCATGGACGCTGTCTAGCCAGAACTTCCATCAGCGTGCTCTCTTGGGGCACACAGCTTCAGGGCAGGGGTGGGTGCTGTGACCAGCCCTGCACCCCAATGCACACAGGTAGCTCTTCCAGCTCTACCTCTATCATAAGCACCCCCTTCCAAATTGCCTCTGAGGGATAAAGCAGGGTTGGTTGCACCTAATTTTAAAAGATGGCTCTGGGGAGTCAGGGCTTTGCAGGGGTCTGCAGATATGTAAATGTCTTCTGCAGAGAGCCTGACAGTCAGTATTTTAGGCTTTGCAGTCCAGACGTAGCTAGCAAGCAGCCATCGCTGCGTGGTCAAGTGGGCATGGCTGGGTTCTGGTAACCTTGTATAGACAGTGACGCGGGTTTTCATGTGCTGCAGAGTCCTCTTCTTTTGTCTCTCCCCGTAGTTGTTCACAAATGTAAAAGCCATCCTCAGCTCATATGCAAGCCGCCTGCAGATGGCTGGGGAAAGGGGGAAGGAACTGCATCTCCAGCCGCCCAGTTCTGCTGGCTGTGAGTCTTGGATCAGGCACCAGGTGAATTTCTGGGCAGCTCCTCACCCTTCTGGGGATGCAGAGTCCACAAAAACAATTCCGGAACAGTTTCTCACCACCAAGGCCTGCACGGCAAAAGCTGCGTTTGATTCATAATGGTGCCTGCAGAAGTGGACGCCTGACAGCACCTGTGTCCCTGCAGCTTCCTCTCTTTTCCGGCTTGCTCACCCTAGTTTTTTGGCTCACTGTTTCCACATGTCTGTGTTAGCGATGCATTGTGTTACATTCATACACCAGCGTCAGTGCTTGCGACAAATGCAGGTGGTAATAAAAATAAAGTGAAAGAAGGAAATAGCCCAGTCAGAAATTACATGTTCTTTAAAAGAATAATTTAACAATGCATCATGGTATTTTCTTTTTTTTTTTGGCTAGCTCAGGCTGCCTTAAGGGTGGGTATGGTGCAGCTAGTGGAGCTGGGGATCAAACCACTGTCCCCTGTGCCTGACTGAGTTTGTCAAACAGGTGCTTTAAACAACTGAGCTAGCCCACAAGCCCCCCACCTCATGGCATTTTCTAGGTGGGGCTTAAGCCATTTCTCCCGGGTCTTAAACTTGTTTACAGTTGACCAGACCATAGGCCAGGGCTCTTGCATTTTCTCAGGACTTAAGGCCTCTGGAGGGCTCTGGACCCTCCCCAGCCCATTCCCACATCATTCCAGGCCTGAGTCCCAGACCGTCTGCAGCCCAGCTGCACCTGGATCACTGAGATGGGTCGGCTCTGTGGAAAAACTACTTCTGTCACACCAAGTGTATGTGTCTCTGTTATAGCTTCTTAAAGTTCTTTTTTTTTTTCCCCAGAGGTTGAGAAAAGAAAAATTGTTTTTTGTTGTTTTTTGAAACAGGGTCTTGCTATATAGCCCAGGCTGGCCTCGAACTCTTGGCCATCCTCCTGCCTCAGCCTTCAGACTTGCTAGGATTACAGGTGTGTGCCACTACACCCAGCTGGAAAGATTTCAGCAAGTTTACTACACTGCACAAGACGGGCTGTCCCCGGAGCTGCACACCTGCCTCTTTTCACCCAGCTCTCTCAGGGCACTAGGACTCCTCAGCCCATCCAACAACACGTCAGTCCCTGTGACGGAGCCCGGCTGTTGGTGCTGTTCTCTGCACACACTCTGTGGTCTGTGCTGGGGGAGGGCGGGCGGTGCTGCATTTGAGGCCACACTTGACTCAGCCACTCTACTTACAGTCCCACAGCCCCGCAGGGCACAGGGCTCAAGGGCCAGGAGCTGGGGAGGAGACCTGAGCCTCCACCCAGGTTTCTTCAACTCAGACCTAAGACCCTGCTTCTGTATGGTCAGGACCGGCTGAAGCGCCTAACCCTGACTTCCGACAGGGCACCGAAGCACACTTTGCGGGCTCAGCTGTTAATCTTGCTGCTGCTAGCGCTGACATGATATCGACAGTAGTCACGAGGAATCTTCCTCCCACCGGGTTTGTGCTCTGGCTCCAGTCTCCTAAGGGCTCCACATCTCTGTCCTCATCCTCGCCGTACGGAACTGAGGCGAGCCTGTCAGGCGCTTGCAGGACGCCTGGCTGGAAGTTTTATAAACAGGCACTGCTTCCGTTAGCCATCAACCCTTGTGTTCATCAGGAAGTCAATAAACAGGAGGTGGTGGAGCTTGTTTATCCGGGGCATGGAAGAGTCACGGTCTTGGGCTCCCCCAACAGGTGCGCTGTTTTTTGGCATTCTTGGGGAGCCAAAGGGATTTAAGGAGACAAGCGGTTCCAGTCTCACAGGGCAGGACTGGGAAACCGAGGCGGGGGAAGAGTGCTGCAAGCGAGTGGCAGGGGCTTGTCGCTAGAAGTTCCACCACTAGAGTGCGCTGCCGGCCCTCGTTTCCCTCCTCGCGCGGTCCCTGCAACCCGAGGGAAGCCGCCAGCTCTTTGACTCTCACAGGACAGCGACAGACAGCGGGCAGCAGCCCGACAGAAGGGTGGAAGCTCCGGCAGCATGGGCTGATGTATGTGGCGTTCCTGGGCCCTCTGCTGGCTGGCGATCTCCCCACTCTTCTGTGTTCCTTTGTGGATCCCCTGATTGTTTCTTCCCAAGGCACCCGTGCCACCCCACACCCAGAATCTCAGGCTCACAGATTTCCTTTTGGAGCCATGAGTTGTAATCCAAGCACCAACGGCTGCACATCATGTCAGGGTGGTGAAGTAGGTCGACATAACAGTTTTGTGTTTTTTTTCCCCCCTTCTCTTTAGGACAGGGTCTACAGGCTCTTATTACACAGATTATTACTCGTAGTGATTCTCCTATTTTCAGCCTCTCAAGAGCTGGGATTACAGGCGCCAGCCACCACGCCCAGTCTCAATTGCCGTCTCAGCGTGCCCTGGGGCTGGGGCTGGGGCTGGCATGGCAGGCTTGGGATTAAGCCCGGTCCTTGGGTCTGCCTAAGAGGGCGCTTTAATCTGCTGAGCTATCTGGCCAGCCTCGCAATAGGTTTTGGCCATGAAAGTGGAGAGGGCGCTGAGGACAGATCCCCCTCCCAATTGTAAACACTGTCTCAGCCTTTCCCAGCGCACCACACTGCTGCTTTCATATTTCTCTGCTTCTTCAGTGGGCCGGGTCTCACTCTGCACCCACTTGGGCTTTCTCCCAGGTAATAGCTGTGAAATTGCAAGTCTGCTGTGCTAGCACACCTTGCCTGAAACACATGGGAATCAGGATGGTTCTGGGTCTGCCACCTCAGATACTTTTCATGCCACCACCATCTCTTTAACCCTTCTGGTACTGGTAAGAGGTGGAAAGAGTTTCTTTTCTCAGAGAAGGAAACAGGCTCAGAGGAGTGGTGTAGTCCTTGGGGGTTGCACAGCCGTGAGTGATGAAGGCAGCACCTTCTTTCACTTGGAACTACATGGGCTGGGGAGATAGCTTGGCAGCCTAAGTGCCTGCCTGGTAAGTATAAGGTCCCCAGGGCCACATGCTGTTCTGGCCCTGGAACCCCAGGCCTGCTGTGCCGGCCACTAAAACTAGGTGTGGTGGTGCACGCCTATAATCCCAGTGCTGGGGAGGGTGAGATAGGAGGATCACTATGAGTTCGAGCTGTGTAGTGAGACCCTGTACCAAATAAATAAAAATTAAAACAACAACAAACCAGATGGAATTTCACTTGGAGAAGGGGCCACATCCTGGCCTCTCATGATCATCAGCCTAGGCCCTCAGGTATCTTGGGGATCTCTGCCCTCCCCCACCCAAGCTGCTACCTTACCCGGGCCAGGCTGACGCCAGCAGGGACCTTGTAGGGAACATACTTCCTGTAGATGTGGCCCACTCTGGAGCAGGGGATGTCCTCCATGCGGCCACCACACATCCACACCTGCAGAGGAAGGGGGCAAGGATGACTGTTCCGCCTCCCCCCACCCCCCCAGTCCAGGGCATCCAGAGGATGCAGCAGCCCAGCCATCGCCACGGAACCACTGATGGGGCAGACACAGCTCCAGCAGTGGTCACAACGTTGCTAACCCTGCGCTCCAGTGCACAGATGCAGCAACTGAGCAGCGACAGACGTGGAGCAGAACAGGGGCCAGGAGGTTAGTGGGGGGGCTGCAGGTGGAAGTCAGGGCTTCATGGTGACTTCACAGCCCCAGCCTTTTCTGCTTTCTAGGACAGGGTCCCATGAAGTTGCCTATGTTGGGTTTGAACTTGAGACCCTCCTGCATCAGCTTCCGGGATTACCGTCATGTGCCTATGCAAACCTAGTTTAAACTCGGTTTTATCAAACTCTGGAGCCTGAGCTCTAAACCACTGTGGGTGACTGATGTGTCACGTGGAGAACTCTGGCTTCGGAGGCAAAAACTACAGGCGTGAGGAGGGATGAGGCAGCCCCAGTTCTGTGGCAATACTTGTACTGGCTGCAGACTCTGTGGTCTCCCCCTGGGCCTCTGCCACTGGCCAGGCCAGCTGAGCAGCCATCTGCCTCGCTGCTGGAGGCTGGGGCCCACACCCTGCAGCAGGATGCTCTGCGTGGGAGCTGAGGCTTCTCCTGTGTCCCCTCCTGGGAGGAACAGTTAGCATGCTAGGATCTCCTGACTGCACACTGGTCTCACAGCAGGCTGGGAATTCTTTGCCAATAAGTACAAATTCCCATGTGCACCAGCCTAAATAGACCGTCCTTAGTTCAAATCCTGACCTGGCCACTTACCAAATTCAAGACTTTGGTGGAGATGTTTCTCTGAGGCTGTTTCTTCTTACGTAAAGGACTAAATGAGAGATGGGGGCTCGAGCTTACACAAGGCATGGCTCAGCATGGCAGTCACATTCGATGCTATCATTATTAATTTGCGGTGTGATGTATTTATGGAGTCTCTGCTACAGGCCACATATTATGCTGGGGACACAGAGCAGTGGAGGAGACAGCCAGGGAGCCTGAGCTCACAGGGCGGGAGTAGTCGAGGAGCCTCCCGGGGCCTCTGCTGTTGTTGGCGTTTAGCACTCACAGCTCTTAAAGATACCACGGGAGAACTGAGCACCATCCCTGGCAAGATGCCGCAGAACTGATGGTCAGAGACATGCTGGCTTGCGCCTGTCCCTCTGGGCTCACCTGCGTTGGGGAACCAGCGGCCCTGTTTGAGGGCACTCAAGCACCCCTCCAAGGAGGGCAGGGGTGCAGCACAGGAGACTTACTGCCTAGCATGCAAAAGGCCTAGACTCCACTAGGGCATCACACACACACACACACACACACACACACACACACACACACTCATGCACATGCTCAGTGAGTGCTGTGGGACATCCACAGATGGAGAGCAGGGGGCTTCCTGCCAGTGGTACAAATCACCCAATTAAGCAAGCCTGCAGAGGACCATGGCCCTGGCTCTGACCTGGACCACAGCCTCCAGACAGACCAAGTCAGAATCCCGGAGCGCAGCCACTCTCCAACCCTGATGGAGAGAATCTTGGAGGGTACGCCTGTTACACAGCTTATGCTAGGGTGTCTGGCATGGAGCAGTGTCCCAAGAGGTGTCTCCAGTGTCCCCTTGGCAGCTAGCTAAGGTGTGGGGACAGTCTCAGGAGGGACATTAAGGGGCTGGGTGGGCTAGTGTGTGCATGGGGTGATGCCTTACCCCAGCAGACAGGGAGACTGGTGGGACTCCACAGAGGGCCAAGGGGCGGGGGAAGACAGAGCGAAAGGCCCAGTGTGGCACCCCTACCAGAGAGGGCCAGGCACGGGCTGGGGGACCATTGGGAAGAGAGCTGGAGCAGTGGGCAGGGCCTCCAGGACAGTCAGGACATTCACACGCAGTCCCCAGCGAGGGAGGGGACACTGCCAAGGCTGTGTGGCTCTGTGTGGGCTGAAGGAAGAAGGACTGCAGGGCACAGGCCCGAGACAGGCAGCTGGGGAGGCGCTGGCATGGTCCAGCTTTGAGGTGGGCATGGCTTGGAGGGGGCAGTTCTAGGGCCTTTTACTAATCTTATTTCTATCTCCTCATCTGAGGATGAGGAGCAGGAGTTGGGATACTCACACTGCCAGTTTTGCCAAGAGGGCCCCTTTCCACTTGAACTGCTTGAGAGGACTCTGGGGACTGGGCTTCAGGTCTTGGTGACTTCAGGAGCCTAGCTGGGCTGCTCCTCCACCTCTTGCCTAAGGTGCCTGGGTCTGCTGCCTCCTCCTGCCATCTCCGTCCTGGAGTCTGCGGCCACTCCATCCCAGCTTCCCAGGAGGGGATGTGCATGGAGGTGCAATTAGCGGAAGTGCTGCCTAGAGAAATGCAATTGCATTCCGATCTTGCGGGAGCAAGAAGAACGGAGCCAGTCAATAGAACAGAACATTGGTCTTGAGATAATGGGCTTCTGATGGGAGATTAATGTCAAGGCCAGGCCAAGAAGTTTATTTTCGAAGCAGGAGATATTGATCAGGTGCCAGCATCCCATAACAATAACTCTTCCTTTGTACCAAGTGATGGATGTAGAAGCGATCCTTTTGTCTGGCAGACGGTGCCCGGGTCACTGCTGGGCCTCTGGGTGGGGGGACCCCTTACCCCGCTCTATTTCTGAACGTCTCCTGGGCAGCGGAGCAGGCTGGCATCCAGCTCCCTTGACTGTGTATTAAACTTGCATTAGCTAAGCAGGGTGCCTTTCCAGCCCCGCCTGCTGGAGGAGCTCTCCTTTGTGCCACTGGCGATCAATTTTCAGAGCTTTCCTTTGCTGTGACCACCAAAGCTTTGGCCCCGGCCATGCTGGCCAGCAGCCTGGTGGGTCCTGAGCAACCAGGGTGACCCTGACCTGCCAGGAAGTCGGAGGCACCCCAAGTGCCCTCAGACCCTCGAGGTTTCTGGAACACTCAGTCTAGAAGCCTCTTTCTCCCCAGGCCAGCCAGGAGCAGCCCCAGGCTCAGCGCCTGGCTCTGTGAACCTGACAAACGCTGGTTATTTCTACGGCTGAAGGATGAGACCCACCACCACCTGCAAGCCACGCAGCTTTTTATTCTGCAGCCCAAAGCTCAGAAAAAGGAAGCAGTTCTTAAAGAGAGTTGGTGGCAAAACTTATACCTGACAAGAAGACTGATGGGCCCAGGTGGGGCAAAGTGACTGCGTACCATCTTTGGTCAGGGTACCCAAGGCCCCTGTCCTCTCCCCAGCTGGCAGGAAAAGCCCAGCCAGTGGCAGGGAGCAGGGAGCAGTTGGGCCTCCTCCAACTCACAATCCATTAGACTGAGACAGGATGAGCCCACTGACCTGACCTGCTGGCAGTCCCTCTCTTTGTGGCATGGGTTGTCTGGGGCCAGCCCTCCCCCACTCCCGCCATAGGAGCTGCTCTGGGAGCCCTGCTGCTTTGTCGTGGAAACTTCCAAAGGTCCTGCGGCTGTTTCTGGGTGCCCTTCTGTCCGCCAGCCGAGGAGGCATCTTCTCAAGGAGCACCGCACCGTTAGACAAGAGGAAATCTAATTGCAGAAGCCTGCACCCATTCATTTTCAGTGCTGCTTTGATTTACTTTATTAGCAAACTTCTTTTGTGTGATGACAGGCTTCATTATGGTGTCTATAAAAGACAATCGCTTGCCCTTATCTCTGAAGCTGAGGCGGGAAGAAACAAGCTGCGATGTGCCTCAGGAAACCACAGAGGGTCCTGAGGGGGAGGGGGCGGCCTGTTCCTCCTACACAGGGGACCCTGGCCAAGCAGGAGCTGCAGCTCAACCTGCAAGGAAACGACCAGGAATGGCACAGCCCCTCCCTGCGCTTGCAGCTGGCATCTTTGCTGAGAACTGTAGTGGCGTTCAAATGCTAACCAGCTGCACCCAAGGGAATAATATAATAATTGCCACCAATTAATTATTCAGCCTGAGCTGTGTGCTTAGGAGGCAGCTGGGGCAGGGTTCTGCACTCAGCCCTCGCGTTAGACAGTACTGAGGTTGGATTTAATCTGGGCTCATAAGCTCGTTTTTTTTTTTTTGTATACCCAAAAGCCTAGGTTTTCTCATCTGCAAAATGGGAAAGGTTACTGTGCCTCAGAGCTCCTAGGGGTGTGGGGAAGCTGAAAGCGTGCAGAGGGTAGAGTGGAGGGCACCATGAGCTCTCTGAGTGATGCCAGCTGGCCCTGAGACGGCTGGGGCACTGCTTGCAGGCCCTGCGACTCCTCCGAAGGGAAGCCCGAGTCAGGACGTACACGTGGTGAACAGAAGGCACGGATGCAAGGAGCCTCACCAGCAGGAAGGGACTGCATCCAGCCTAGTTTTGGATGTTTCTAATGGTTACTGGACACAGTTGGTTAAAGAAAAGTAGAAAATTTTTATTCTAGTTTTAAAAATGATTTGCTCCTAAATTAAAACAATTTTAGATAATGTGGTTTTAAGTGAATGTGAACATTGATTAATACACTATCTGTTTCAATGGGACCCCTAAGTGTTCACCCCCTGGCAATGCGGGGTGGCTGCCTTACTTTAGATTTTGACTCATGTTGGGGAACAGTATCTGGAGGTGGTCCTGTGAGGGAGGCGGCTGAGGTCAGGTGCCCCGCAGGGCTCCTCAGCTCCTAGCGGCAGTCCCCGAAGAGCCGCAACCTCCACGGAGCCTGCGTCCCTCTAGCTTCCTGGGACCCAGCCCTGACCCATTCGGTCTTCCTTGGGGTCTCCAGCAGCTCTGTATGCCTGAAGAATAGAGGGCTCCCTGTTCCTGGGGCCGCCTGCCCACCTCCCGGTGCCCCTGGGCGGCGGGAGGTACTGCTGAGAGCCATTCTCGTGACACTCGCTTCTCTGCCTCTCGGTCCATGTGCTTTTTCTTCCTGTGTTCAGGGCAGCCCAGCACAGGCACAAATCACATGTCACCTGGTCCTGGCCAGCTTCGCTTGGAAACTGTCCAAGCCAGGTGCCAAGAGTAGGCCCAACAATACAGAACTTTCAAAGCCAACTCTTGTGGGCCAATCTGCCAGTCAACCTGCCCACTCCCTCTATCCCTCCAAACCCAAGCCGGAGCATCCTCCTGGCCCCAGGCCCCGCCCACGCCGCTCAGCTGTTGCAGCAGGCCCCGCCCACTCCACACAGCTGCGCCTGCCTCAGCCCTACCCTAGGGCCTGACTCAGTAGTTTGGGTGCACTGCGCGCTGCCGCCACAGTGACAGCTTGGTCAGCTCTGCCCCTTTGGAAACACTCAGCTGAAAGGACAGGAGAGCCAAAGTCTCATGTGGTGGCTCTGGAACTCAGCCCCGAGCCATGGCCTCCATCTGTCCCGCCAGCCAGGACACTCTTTCCACTCCTGTCCCCCAGCAGCCAGGGCCTGCTCCCAACAACCACAAAGGCGCTGCCCCTTACAGCTGCTGTTCATCCATCAATTGTGTTCCAGGCACAGGGCTAAGCTTCTATCACACTCTATGATCAGGCTCACCACTGCACTGTGAAATAAAGACGCTTCAACCCCCACTCTATGGGTGAAGTCCAGAGAGGTTAAACCACTCTCCAAGGGCACACAGCAACCAGCTTAGAGCTTTCGCTGCAACCCTGGCCCATGCACCTGGACCCTGCTGTCCTGCCTCTTTACCTGACAGGAGCGTGGTAACCCTCAGGGCCACCACTTATTCTTACAAGAACACTGATTTTTCCCATTAGAGAAGGAATCCATGCTTAGGGTGAACACGTTCAGTGCCACCAATACACACTGGGGGAAAGCACAGCTGGGTCCTGCAGCCCCTCACCTGTGGTGGCTGCCAGGGACAGAAGTCTCCATGAGGCTGGGTGTCACTCTCGTAAGTGGTGTAACCTCAGCCTCCACACCTCACCTGCAGAGGGGAAGAGTGACACCTGCCTGGGGTGTATTAGGAGGGTTAAGCGGCACAGTGCCGGGCACAGGGCTCTGCATGGTACCGAGCCTGGGGGCTCAGCAGACATTAGTTGATCTAAGGATCAAGCTTTTTCTTTGTATCTCTGATATGTTTACTTCTATTATTTATTCATTGTGGTGTTGGGATCACATCTAAGCCTTCGTATAGGTTATGCACGAGTTTCTACTGAGCTACATCCCCAGCCCATCAGATGTAAAAGAACTGAACGTGAGATCACAATTATTCACTCATCTTTGGAAGCTTGATTTCAGAGGCATCTGACTTCTCACACTGAACATTCCGCATTGAGATGCGCTCTACTGGGTTTGTTCCCCGAGGGAATGCGTTTGGGTCTCTTTAGCCCCACCTGATTTCAGGTCTTGCCCCAGCACCCAGCCTCTGCCTACATCCTTGTTCACCTGTGCGCTGTCCCTCGTGGGATTTTGAATCAAAGAATGAGCTTGCTCGGAAAGGTAATGGATTTCTCTCAATTGCTGTTCACAAAAGATTCATCCGCTCACACTGCTCCAGGGCCCACGTCTCCCCTACTCCAGTCAGGACACTGGGTTCTGCTTGGCTACTCCCCGTGCATCCCTTAGGCCAGGACAACCTCAACATTGTCTCCTGGGAGTGTGGTGCGGCTCCTTTCAGCTCATCTTGCTGCTGTCCCCTCTAGCCCAGACTATTTTGTGTCTCCTCTTGTGGCGGTAATACCACCTGGCCACTTCTGGGGGTGAGGGCTGGAGGCTGGGGCCTCCATGGAGCCCAGAGATGCAGCCCTGCCCTGTCCACCACACACCCACCTGAGAGGTGGTGCTGTGGGTCTGGGGCAGGCGGCAGCTGAGCACAACCCTGTCAGCCAGAAGCAGTGCCACTAACAGTGACTGTGGTCCCCAAGCGCTGACAGATTGACTTAGCATTTTCTGACTTTACGATGTGCAAAGGTGACATCCTGTAGAAACAATGCTTTGAAGTTTGATCCTTCCTCACCACCAAGCTGAAGCAGCAGCGGGGAGCTGCAGCAGGGAGCCAGTCATCCCAGGATCACTAGAGGGACAGGTGGGTCTTCTCCAGGGGCTGTGCTGGGAAGCCAAGATGTGCAGGTTAGGTGGCTAAATGTGTTTCTTACTTATAATATCTTAATGCATAGCAGGTTTATTGGGGCTGCAACCATATCATAACAGGAGGTGGAGCCTCTGTACTAAGACATCTATGGGAGCCAGACACCAGGGCAGAGGGGCAGACAGGGCCTACTCCTGACTCCAGGAAGCTGAGAACTCAGTGGGAAGAGACTTGGGTCCTCAGGCAGCGTCAATGTGGGGTACTAGAGCCACGGCAGCACAGAGCCCCAGGAAAGGCTGAGAGGAGGAGGCTACCTGCCTGAGGTGAGGATGGGAAGGGCTTCAGGGAGCCCAGTGGGCATGACCTGGGGGACTCTGGGTGACAGGAGTATCTGTGGGTCCCCCTGCTCCACATCCCTTCTCCTTCTGAGCACAGTGGCTGGACTTGCCATAGGGGAGATGCCTGTGCCCACCCTGCTGCCCCCTGGATGGGCACACTTGTGGCGGGCAGGGAGAATACTGCCCAGGTAGGGCAAGGGACCAGCAGGTCAAAGAGACTCCACTGGCAACTTCTGAAGGACCCTGGGAAAGAGGGCATTCCACTGAGTTGCTGGGGAATCTCCATGAGAAGGACGCCAACTCTTGGGACAGGAGCACCGAGGGGCCGAGAGAGCCCAAGCCCTGGGTCAGTCCCTTGGTCCAGCCTGTCCCAGGGACCTTGGAACACAGACGTGTGGGCCCATCAGTTCTGGCTTTCTGTATAGGTCAGATCCATCTGGGTTTTCAGCTCAGCTGTGACCTCCTATGCCATGGTGTAGCAGGAGAGGGGAAGGCGGAGAGGTACACTGTGGCACCCCTGAGGCTCGTGGGAGGCCAGGCTACCAGGGTCAAGGTCTCTGCGCTCGCCAGAACACTAACCTCTGAGCAGCAGCTGAGGTAGTGCAGCTGTGCCTCTGGGAACAGAAGTTCTGTTCAGGGGGCTAGGGAAGGATGAGGACAAGGAGAGAGAAGGCGCCGGTGATTCTTTTAGAAATTTCTGAGCCTCTGGAACATGCTTCCTGGGGTTTTCCATCAGGATAGACATCCTGGTCTGGAACCAGAGCCAGATTATTAATCCGTCAGGCCCTCATGGATCATATCAATTTATCTTAATTTCTGCAAATACACATGCGCTTTGCAGCACGGTCTCTTTTCTGTCACTAAGAAAGGGACCTCTGTGAGATTCATCAGAGCAGCCCTGGCCTTGGTGGTTGACAGCTGTAGCTGAAACACAGCACCTGCACTTTAAGGGGAGCCGCTGTGGGCGCAGGGGCTCCTGGGCTCCCCTCAGGCCCCAGCAGGGCTGCCCCAGGGGCCAGGATGCCACACACTAGCTGAGGGGTCATCGCTGGCACTGAGAATTTGTTCTGTCAGAGGCAGAAGAGAGACAGCTGGGGGTGGGGATGGGGCAGCCTCCCCTCCAGGCCAGGAGCCTCCTCACGACACTGTCTCATTTCCTATCAAGAGCGACAGACACAATTGGGAGGAAGGGAAACGTGAGCCAGCCTTTTTGCGTCTCTTGAATGAGAGACTCCCAGTATGGCTTCATGACCAAGCCTTTTGTAAATAAACTCTGGAGAAAAATGCCATTTGTTCTGCCATATTGCCTGATGAGCAGCATGAGATGGGTTTTGGCGACACAGGGAATGAAGTCGTTCTGGGCTTAGAGGTTCCTTTGTGCACAGCTTTTCTGTCCCCTGGAGGAGTTATAGCACTGCGACCAAGGAGCCAGGAGTGGGGCCAGCCAGTGACGCAGCTGCTCTGAGTATGCACCCGACGCATAAGTGCCCTCTTGTGGCACTCCAGGGCTGGGGCTGCAGTGGGGCAGGGCGGGGGGGCCACAGGATTGAAGCTTATGTCCTCACACGAACTCACAACCTAATCTGGGAATAAACCTGAAAGAATGCCTCCTAGATCCACGTTTCTTGGACAGACTGGAGAACTATGGCATTAGAGCCCTTCACATTCCCAGGGGATGATTTCACTGTACTCATGGAATGTGTTGGAAAACTAGGCTCCATGGGCTGAGGATGTGAAGTAAATTAACTCTGTGCCACTCCTTGCCGAACCTGTACCCTAGCAGACATCTCTCTTCAGTCACTACTCTCCGGAAAAGCTTGGATGCCCCGTCAGAATTCATATCCTCACAGCACAGGGCAGCACCGACCGGCAGACCAGGGTTGGCGGCGTGAGGGCCCTGTGTGCTGTTTCAGGCCAGGCCTGTGGCTGAGCTGTTCACTAAGAGACTGCAGAGTGGCCCTGGAGGCTGGGAGCAACCGCAGGGAGAAGGGAGCACTGAGAAGAAAGGGTCAGTGGTGGCAGCCAGGTTGTTCGGCTCGCTGTCCCCTCAGCTGCCTTTCTCTGATGTTCCTACAGAGGCCCGGAAAACAGTGAGTAGGACCACAGGCTCTAGGGCCAGGCAGGCGGGGCTGCAGCTACTTCCGTGTGTTCAGAGGCTTACTTTCCTGTCAAATGGGTGTAACAGCCAGGCCCCTTGGTAGGCTGCTGTGAGGACTGAACTGCCCAGAGTGGGGCGGAGGGCCAGCGGGACACACTGTCCTGTCAGTTCAGAGCGGGTGCCACTGTCTACAGCCAGCCTCTGATCTGCCTGGCTGGCTGGCGCTCGTGCTATCGCAGCTGCCTCTTGGGTGTTACCCCTCAGTATTAGCATTAGTCTTGTTTGGGTGGCTGGTCTCCTCACAAGAGATAGCTTCCCAGATCTGGAAGTTAAAACAGATGTAGGCTGCTTTTCAAACCAAAATAATGTTTCAGCGAAATTCCTGGTGGTTGCTTTGGTTGCTAATCAAGAATTTATGTCTCTCAGTTCCAAACTGCTCATCCAGGATTGTTGATAATGATACATTTATTGAAAGGCACCTAACATAGTCTTATTTAACCTTCACGGCAATCCTGTGAGAGCTAAATGATCACAAAATCCATTTGATGGTGGCAGAAATGGTGGCTCAGTATGGTGAGGCCTTCTTGTCCAGGGTATGGCTGGCAGAGCTGGGACAGAGTCTTCCTCAGCACTCCTGAGCACAGGCCTTGTGTGGACTCAGAGAGGACGGGGTCACGTGTTCAGGAAGTAAGCACAGCAGTGGTGTCAGCCCTCCCTCACGGGCTGGCAATGGGCTGGGTCCTGGGCACGCGGGAAGCTGGCTGTGGTGGACCACACAGCCCAAGATGATTCCTGGCAGGGGCTGAACTAGGCAGAATTCCACAAAGAGGAGACTATGGGCTCAAGTTTGGGGGTTAACTAGTTAACGGCCATCTCCTTCGCCATGACTGTCAGAAAGCATCTATAGCTTATGCGCTGGCCAGACAGGTCAGAGTAAATATTTACTCACCAAATCTTTAACAGTGTCTGGCAATTACTAGCTGCTGGCCCTGTTCCCAGGTGAAGTGCTAAATACTTCCTAGATAACATCTGATTTCATCTCCACATTAGTTACCTGAGGTAGGTAATATTGTTACTTCTTTACTTCAGGTGAGGAAAGACAGCTTGGAAGCCAACTCAACTTGCCTGAGGTCAGACGGCTATTGAGAGGGACTGGGGTTTGAACCCAGACCTCTCTGACCTCTCTGGATGAAAGCTGTAGTGCTTTCATCCACTGGTGTCTCTGTCAGACCACTGCAGGGAGAGGTCAAAGGGAACCAGAAATGCCAGCGGGAACCTGAGACCGCACCCCAGCATCTTGTCTGCCCGCCTGGCTCCTCTCCTCACCATGGCGGCGCTGAGCACCTCCCTCACAGACACCGGCCTTGACTGGAGGTGGGGAAGCTGCTAGTCCAGCATCTTCGGAAGATAGATGAGGCCTGTGCTGGTGAGAGGTGTGGCCAAGGCTCCTGGCAACCTTAGGGTGCCCTCCATGATGTTACCACCTTTAACACACACACACACACACACACACACACACACACACACACACACACGCATGCGCAGCACACGTGGGGCCTGCTGTTCCCTGATTTCTTCCCCTGGGGAGAGATAGGCTGTAGAACCTGAATGCCTCGAGGCCTCCCAGGCTCAAACGTTCAGCAGGCAGCCTGCCAGCACCAGGGCCAAGGCGGCTGGGATCAGAGAAGGAGATCCCAGAGCATACTCACCTTGAAGGAGATTTCATACTGCTCTCCGCCCCAGATCTCCAAGCCAGGGTCGTACCCACCCAGCTCCCAGAACCACTTCCGGTCCACGGCGAACAGCCCGCCGGCCATCACAGGAGACCTGTCAGAGAAGGGCAGGGCGTGAGGACACAGACGTGTGCTGACACTGCTGCTCCGTGCTGCCCCAAGCACTCGGCTGAGCTGTCCCTGGGGCCTCGAGACTGGGCCTTGCTCCCTCTCGCCCACCACTTTTCTTCTCTGGTGCTATGCTTTAACCAAATGGACCCAAAGTTTGTCCACAGGATCAACACCTGGGAGCGCTTGTGACCTGACACCACAGTAGCACTTTTCTCCAGTGGGCTTGTGTGTGGCTCCCCCCCCGTAGTTAAATGGTCTAAATCTGGTGTCTCCAAGCCTCTTGTGTGACAAGCTAGGCCCATGCCAAGCCTACAGGATAAGCTCTGGGCTTGGAGCCTCTGGAATCTGGGCTTTTCCACACACTGCTCTGGTGATCTGCTGTGGTACCCATTGTGGGTACTCGTTCTGCTGTGGCGATTAGGGAAGCGGTCACCATCTCTGTGCTTTCAGTGAGGCTGGGAGGCACGGGAGCTCCACCCCTCATCTCTTGCTGGTTCACTCACTGAGTGGCTCTGTGAAGCAGGTGCTAGAGTCACGGCCCTTCAGGGGGTGCCCTGCAGTGTGACAGCCACCTCCACGCACAGGGCCCAGAAGGTCAGGTGGAGTGTGGCCAGGACCCCGCGGGGAACAGACAGGGCACTAGGGGAATGTGAAGAGAGTGCTATGCTCCCGGCTCTTGAGGGTAAGGAGCTAAGGAGTGAGGCAGGGTGGGGGCTGGGCAAGGTGCTCAGAGAAACAGCATTCCAGGGCAAGGGATGATAGCCAAAGGAAGGCACCCAGCAGGAGAAATAGCAGGAGGGCACAAAGAGACAAATTGAGGGGGCCCAGGGGCCCAGGAAGTCAGCACGGGCAGGCAGAGTGCCAGGGGATGCCATACTGCTGCCTCCTGGAGCCCCCATGCACTCACACAGGGCCAGGCCCCCTCAGGGCTGGAGCAGAGTCTGATGCATGCAGATGTCTGAGCAGCCCGATCCGGCTCCACTGGCACCGCCGAGCCAGGTCCTGCAGGTGCAGCCCCACTCTGTCCTGGCCCTTGCAACGGCAAGTGCATGCTAAGTATGTGGATGCCAAAGGCGCCCCCTAGCCCACAGGTACCCCAAGCCACCCTCCCAGCAGAGGTGTCCTCAGAGCACAGGAGGGGCCTCTAGGGAAAGGGGATTCTTGAATACTTAGAGAGCTGGAAGGTTGCAGGTGCTACACTGCACGCAGTCCTCCTCCTGACCGTGCGAAGCAGGGCTTGCTGTGGTCACCCACAGGATGCAAGTGGGAAGCTGGCACCTTGCTCCAGGGCCCACTGCAGCCAGTGTGGTGGCTGGAATGTCCTCTGAGCCACAGTCCACACCCAGCCCTCACCACGAGGGTGCCCAGCCTTGCCCCAGGAAGGAACAACAGAGGACCAGGGACCAGAAACGGAAGCCCCCACCCCAGTCTCCACTGTTCTCTACCTACTGTGTCACCGAGGAGTGTTTAACCACGGGCTCTGTGCTGCCACTGGTCACAGTGACACACTTAAGATGGCACTGGATGTAAAGTACACATGCCGTCCACAATACTTGGCATGAAGACAGGGGACTGAAAGAGCTCGTCTGTGATTTTAGCTAAGTAGCTGGTTAAATAACACTTAGATATGCTTCTTTAAATGAAATATGACAATTAAAATGAATGCTACCTTTTGTTTATTTATTTTAGGTGCTGGGGACTGAACCCAAGGCCTTGTAGGCAAGGGTTCTACCACTGAGCTACAGCCTGGAACGTTAGCATGTTTCCCTGGTGATGCCCATGTGTACCTAGGGTGGACAGACTCCATTCTAGGGGAGGCTGATGCCTAGGCTCCCCAGGCCCTGCCTGGGACTCTGCTAGCAGCCAGCAGCATGAAGCAGACTCACTTTTTTTCTTCACGAAAGAGAAGGGGCCAAGACCCATCCTCCAGTTCCTTCTGAGCCTAGAGCCAGTCACTCTGCTAGACCTTGCTGGTGCGGGAGCCACCACTCAAGTACACCTCCGCCTAACAGGGGTTGTGATAGCCTCTGGGAGACCCTGACAATGGGGCTGCCCACCCTGACCTCAGCCTCTGTGCTAGATCACTTTGGGCAGGTCTCATTTCCACTCTGAACTGCAGAGTCCGCAACAGTCAAAACAGGAAACGCCACCGATCCCGAGGACCCTGCTGTAAGGCTCTTGCTCAGTGATGTTGGCTGAAATTGCTTTGCCACCTCAGGCCAAATGTTAGTTCCTCCTTCTGCTCATCTTATTTTCCAAGAATTCAGGTCAATTGAGGATTGACTCTGAAACAGACGGAGGCAGGGGCTGACTGCAGGATGTGGTCTTGCCTAACTCCTGTCTCTAGGCTGGTGAGCAGCAAGTGATCAGGTTTCAGGAGGTCAGGGGAGGCTGCACACACCTGATCTGCTAAAGAAACACACAGAGCCTTCTCATGGTGCCCATTGCCTGGCCACCCACCATTTCCTTTGGGGTTCCCTTGGGGCTGACCTGTGGTGAGGCAGGAGTGGCCCTCCAAAGACATTCACGTCCTGGTCCGTGGGACCTAGGCACATGTGACTTCATATGGCAGAAGAGACTCTGCACATGTGGTTCAGGTTTTGGAACCTGAGATGGCAGGGTCGGGGGAGCCCCATGTAGTCATGTGACTGGAACAATCACGGGCTCATAAGCAGAGCAGGAGGCAGGAGAGTCAGAAAAAGAGGGGACAAGATGACTCAAGCAGAGGTGTGTGCAAGAGGCAGAGGGAGAGAGGGACACACAGAGAGATACGTGCTTGTGGTTCTGAGGGTTGGGGGAGAAGCTGAGGACTACTGCTTCTCCCTTGGGAAAACAAGGGAGTGTTTCTCCCTGAGAGCATCCAGTGGGAACACAGCCCAGCTGGCACCATGACTTTAGCCCAACAAGCTCATCTGAGACTTCTGACAATCAGAACTTCGAGGGTGGTTGCAAACCACTCAATTTATAGTAAGCATAGCAGCTACAGAAACAAATATGGCCAGATAGCCTGGCCTGCAGCTTTGTATCCACGGGTGTTTTTGACCTCTCTGGCAAAAGAGGTAGGAGAGCTCTGACAACAGCTGTAGTGATGGGGATCTACTGCTGAGGAATAGCAGGAGTCCAGAGAGGGGCTGCTACCTACCTGGGGGCACCCTAGGGTGAGTCTTCCCTTCCTGGGGCCTCGATCCCCCATCCACAAGGTGTTGTCAAGTCCTCCATGCTAGGTTCCCTTCATCTGTTATACTCTAAGGTGCTGTGAGTCCAGGCCATGCCCCTATACCTCTGCTGTGGGGACCCTTCCTCAACACTTACACCAGGGGAACAGAATGACGGGGAAGCAGGGACACGGGGACACAGTCCTGCACTCACACCTGCCCTCCGCTTACCAGCTGTGCTCTCTGAGTAAGTTACTTAGTCTCTTGCAGCCCTGGGGTCCTCATCTGGAAACTACAGATGATATTCTCCCTACCACTGATTGTTGGTATTAAATGGGACCAAGGTACAATGTGTGCTACACTGTGCCTGTCACGTGAGGATGAGGAAGATTCCAGGCTTGAAAGGGAAAGAACATAATTGATTGACTATTGCCCTTCCTGGGGGCCATGGCAACCTTCACAGAGATGATCAGCGTGGAGGGGGCCAGCTTGGTAGCCCAGGATCTGAGGCTGTGATAGGCGTAAAGGGAGATAGTTCTGGGGGCTCTAACACCTGGTACTGAAGGAGGCCAGGAATCTAGACCCTCTGCCAGGGGCTCCTAGGGGAAGCGGTGATGCTGAGTGTTGTGTGTGTCAGAAAGGGGTTGTGTCCAGACTCTGGCCATGACCCTAGGCCACACATACTCACTCAAATGGGTCACTTGGGTCAGCTTTCTGCAGTTCTGGGGGGATCGGGATCCGCTTGTAGTACATCTCCCAGTCAAAAGCGCCCCGCATAGCATCCCCTGCCTGCGTCTCATACCGGAAGTCATCATGGTCAATCACATCAATCATCGGGCACACGATAGTCTTGCGGTTCCGGGCGATGCGGTCTGAAGTAGCCAAGAGATGCCCATTAGTTGAGGAAGGAAACACAGTGTCCAGGTTCAGGCTGCAGCTAGTCCAATTTGGGTGATACCTGGACATTTGAGTCTGAGAGTCCTCAAGGAGGAAGGGCCAGTGCAGGCTTGGAACATGAGGGACCAGGAACCTCATCCCAAACCTGCCTCTCACCACAGTGCCCTGAGGCAGCTCTCCTGATAATGTCACCAAGCCCCAGTGTCCTCTGTGAAATGGGGTGGGGGGCTCAGCCTCAGGGGTCATGAGGGTGGATCTAGCAGTGTGTCCCAGATGCCTGCTAACAGGACCACCCTCCTCTGGTCGTGCCTGCCTTCCTGGGATTCCAAGTCCTGATCCTGACTCACAGCCCGAGGCAGCCCAGCACCTGCCCCTCCCAGCTGTGGGCACCTCTGGCTGTGCGCAGCCAGTAAATGGCCCTCCTCAAGAGTTCACCTCAGGTGCTCAATGAGAACTGTAGAAGATGCACAGGCAGAGCCCGGTGGACCTCTGCCTTATAGGAATGCTACCGACAAAGTGGGCCAGGACAGCAAATGAAGGCCTTGACTTAGGGAGCCTCACGGTCCCCTTGAGGCCCATGAGGAAGGAGTGATTCTCTATGAGGTGATCCCTGCCTGGCCTGCAGATGCACTCCAGCTCCGCTCTGCCGCACTCCTGACAGGGAGCCCTGCCTGAGGCCAAGGGGTCTGGCCAGCTTTGGGGCAGCGGATCTGCCATAGGGGCAAATGCAGTGTTGCTCTGGGCCAGGAGTCAAGTTCAAAATTTGCAGCAGGGAGCTGCGCAGGGCCAGAGCAGACCAGCAGCAGCCAGGACTCAGGTTTCGCCAAGCGGTAACACAGTTTCCTTGTCTGAGAGAAAGCAACGTTACTGCCTTTTTCTAAAGTGAAGACACAACTCATCAGTGGGTCACGAAATGAGGTGATTGTAGGGGTGTGTGTGTGTGTGATGAACCAGAAGAGTACTGGATTTGAGGCTGCCTTCCAGCTGTGGAGGGATACATCCACAGAGAAAGTGATTTTAAGAGATGAGTTTCACTCCTATTTCATGAATGTGTGCATTTGTGTATTAAAATGAGATGTCCACTGTATTTCTAGCTGTGATATAGTTTAAAAAAACTGAGCAGTGCTTTTGGCAGTGTACCCCCAAGCATCCAAGCATGGCCGGGGGCCACCAGGGCCAGCTGTACCTGGAGTGTATCTGGAATCCGCACAGCAGCCCTACCCAGGGCTACTGGTCACTTCCTGGGGCTTTCCCATAGACAGGATTGTTGAGAGGTTGTAATTTCTTTCTTTCTTTTTTTTTCTTTTTTTTTTTTTGGTGGGACTGGGGTTTGAACTCACAACCTTGCATCTGCCAGGCAGGCACTGTGCCACAGAGCTATCTCCCCAGCCCCTGTAATTTATTTCTGTAGCACTGGGAATTGAACTCAGGGTCTTTGCACTAAGCTACACCCTGGCTCTTGTTATATTTTTCAGTTCTGAGTCAGGGTCCTCACTAAGTCACTAAGTTGCCCAGGCTGTGCTTGAACTCATCACTCTGTTGTCTCAGCCTCCCAGAATGCAGGGATTGCAGGCATGCACGCGCCACTACGTCAGGGTCATGGAGGACTGAATGATGTAGTGAAGGGCACTGTGTCTGAAGGACCTGTGGCCTATCTGGGGACTGGGCTGAGACACAGCGCCCTGCTGGCTGCCGACTCACTGGGGGAGGCCTGGGGTCAGGAGCGTGAGAAGGCAGCGTCTCCTGGTACCATGAGTGCCTGGAAGCAGAACACCCAGGTTCAAGTCCTGGTCTGCATCTGTGAGCAGCGTGGCCTCGGCTAAAGCTATCTGCTGCCTCTGACCCCTGGTTCTATGTCAACAGGATTGGGTTGGGGCACATTCCAGGTGAGTCTGGCTGGGTTGTGACCTCAGGAACCTGTGACCTCAGGAACCCCACCTGGTTCCGCTCCCCTTCCTCCCTACACTGTGGACCAAGCACCTGTGCTCTGCCTCACCCTTGGAGCCAGTGGACTATGAACTGAGACCCCTGAAGCCACATGCAAGGGAAGCCTCCCCTCCTCTAAGTGACGGGTGGCAGGCATGTGTCTGAGCACCGGGAGAGCCCACACATCATCTCCTTGCTGACACTTGGAGGGCGGCATGGCCTTTCTCACGGGTCTCTGTGAAGACTGGATGCAGAGCCAAGCACTGGCCTGGGGGACGGGAAACAGCTTGGACGCAGGAGCTGGAAAATAGCATCGCTCTCATTTCCTTTGTGCCTCAGTTTTCTCATTTGCAAAACGTGGATACAAAGGCCCAGCTTGCCTGCTTTACTGTGTGACAGTGAGATTTACGTGTGGACACAGCCTAGCCTGCTGAGGGCCCAGTGGAGCCATGCAGTGGAGGTGATGATGGTGGCAACAGTGATGGAAACAATGTGTCATCAGCCTCGGGTCTCCCCGTGCATGAGGAGAATCTTTCTTAGCCTCAGAAATGTTGAGTCACTGAAGAGGGCAGAATGAGCCACGCCTGGGGGTGTTAATGGTTGCACAGACAAAAGCCATTCTGCGCTCTGTCAGTTACAGATATGAGAGGGAGAGACCTTTAAATCTACACCATGGGCTCACGTTTCCACTGGAAAAAGGAAAAGAAAGAAAAAGGGCGGGTGCTTCTCCCACTTGTGCGTGTAGATGATGAAAGTTGCCCTCCTGCGTTTCCATAGGAACAGAGCTAAGGGCCGCTGGAGTGCAGGTTCAGCTCTGTGCTATGCCTCGTCCCCTCAGCAGTCACTGGGTGACCCCACCAATGGGCTGTTCCCTCAGCACTGTCAATTAGGAGGCTTCTGGTGAGGCTCCTTACCTCCATGGTCCCCTTCTCTCCCTCCTCCCTCACTCTCCTCCTCTTTCCTTCTTCCCCCTCCCCATCCCTCTCTTCCACCCCAGTGATGAGAAGCAGGTGCAGACAACCTCTTGGTTTAATTAAATAAACACTTCACCAAAAATACTGAGTCACAGCTTTTCTTCAGTCCACTGAAGACCCTGGAACATGGGTGTCCGAAGTCCACAATCTGATAACTGAGCTCCCCTGGGACTGCTGGGCATGGGCTTGGCTGCTGCCCGCTACCCCGCTACTCCATGGTGACATTTGATAGTTGGTGCTCCACAACACATGGCCCTGGGACCACAGCACCAGCCCCTTGGGAGCTGGTGAGCTACGTCTCCTGGACTGCACTAGCGGGAAGCCCCCAGGTGGGGGTGGTGTGCAGAGCTAGGTCCCAACAAGTCCCCTGAGGTGCTTCTGCTGCACACTCAACTGTGCACTCCACGTCCATCCTTACTGTCCCCTCTTGGCCTCCATGACATTCCTACAGAGTTTCCTTTTCTCTCCAGGTTGTCAACTCCTTCTCAGCCTGTCCCTGGCTAGCCTTGGGCTGGGGCCCAGTCTCCACAGACAGCTCCTGTCCACATCCACCTGCCTACATGGCCTGTTGCTTCCTTAGAGCAGGCAATGGGGTTGCTCCTGGGGCCCCGCTGGCCTTTGCTGTCCCACCCCAGGCTCTGTCAAGAACTCCTTCTGAGGGGAGGAAGGGCGCAGCTCCGGAAGGTCTCTTGGGCGCTCCCCACCACCTCAGCCCACTTGGCCCATGGCTTTCTGCAGGGATTAGTTCGCCCCAGGATACCCTTTCCTGGCTTACCGAGCAAGGGTGGAAGCCAGTTGACATTGGCCTCGCAGTGTGAGTCCAGGAATGTGATGACATCCCCAGTGGCTGCTGAGGCTCCCAGCATGCGAGTCCTTATCAGGCCTTCACGTTTCTTGGTTCGGAGAATCCTTACACTGGGGAAAAGCGCCATGTAATCTTCAAGTGGCTTCTTCAGGTGCTCTAGGGGAAGACAAAGAGGACAACAGGTGGGTTAAAATGGCTGCCCAGTCATCATCCTTGTGACCTGCCTCCTTCCCCACAGTGTGCACCACACTTCACAGTTTGCACACAGCTTTGTGGTTCACTGTCTTAGTGGATCTTTCAGATAGGGACAGGGACAAGGAGAGGAAGATCATTATCTGTAGCCACGAGTGTGGAAACGGAGGATGAGTCCAGCGATAATACCAAACCCAGAACACTGGGAGACAGTTGGTAGATGGGCCCGGAGCTCTGTGGCTTATGCCTGGCTGGGACCTAGCCTCTCATTTTCTCATAGTAAGACTTTGATTTTTCCTTGGGACTCTGTCCCTCCCAACTTGGATAAGGCTGACCCCAGCCCTGGTTCCAAGGAGGAAGAGCATGTGGCAGGCCTAACCACCATGCCTGGCCAGGCCAATCCACTGGCCCAGATCTTGGTGCACAGCCAGCCGTGTATCCTGAGCTGGTCAAATAATGAGTCTTGGGAACATTTTTTCAGAAGCATTGTGAAGCCTGAGCTCTTGCTTTCTGCGAGGGCCCTAAGTTGGCTGGCTGTAGCACTCCACTCCGGAGTCGCACTTGGATTTGGTGAAATAAGCCGATGAGAGGTGGTGGTGGGAATCTGCAGAAGCCGGCGCCAGTATGTGACAATAAGAGTCAGGAGATGGAGGCACGTTCTTCTGGTGATCTTTTTCTTCCCAGATCCCCTGCACCTGAGGCATGTTGACTGAGGTGCTCTTATTACATGCAAACATTTTCCTTTTTGCCTGTCATATTGTGGGCTGGGTTTCCATCCTGTGCATGGAAAATCTGTCTGGAGTAAGTTGCCTTCCACTGAGAGCCTCTGCATGAATGTTGGTGACTTTTGATTTTAATCAGTTTTAATCGGGGTTAAAGTTAAATTCCTCCATGAAGACTCTCGAAAGGCTAAAGGGTCCCTATTGCTTATAGCCCATGAAGTGGTCACCAAATGCTTTCCTCTCCTGACCAGGAGAAAAAGGCTGCATTCACTTGTAACTCTTGTTCAGCATCTTACTAGAATTACGACTTAGTGAAGTGGGCTTAACAAAAATAAAAGGCATAAAGATGTGATGCAAGAAGGCAGTGACTCTAACTACACATGATCATTTACATAGACAATCTCATGGACCTGTGAAGAAAGTTAAACAAGCATGTGAACATAGCAAGGCTTAAGGACAGGCCCATGTTTAAGACCACTGGAATTTCTCTATACAGGCAAATAAAGAACAGTGGGACATGCAATTAAAATGTTCAAAATGCCATTTAAAATTCTAACACTTAAAGTGAAAAATGTATCCTCTAAAATTACAAAACATTGTTGAAAGAAGTGAAGGATTTGTATATACTGAAAGAGAATCCTCGTTCATAGATAAGAGATTGTTAAGATGGAAATACTTCTCAAATGGACATAGAGATTTAATGCTATCAAAATCTTGGCTGACTTCTTTGCAGAAAATGACAAGTGACAAACTGATCTTAAGATTTATAGGACAAAGCAAGGCATGCAGAATAGCCATGTGATCTTTTGGAAAAGAAGAAGGTGAAAGCTCACACTCATTGATTGAAAAACTTACGACAATGCTCCAGCAATCCAGATAGCGGGAGATGGGCACAACGACAGACAATATAAATCAATGCAACAGAACTGAGGGTCCTGAAATAAACACCCAGACGCATGATCCACTGAATTTCCTAAGGCCTTGCAATGGGAGAAGGTCTTTCCAAGAGTGGTACTTTTAGTACTATGCTCCTACCTGCAAAAGAATAAACTTGGACCCCTCCTTTTTTTATCTCATATACAACAAACTAAAATGGATAACAGATACAAAACTATACAACTCTCAGAGGAAAACACAGGAGTAAATTGTTGTATCCTTAGGTTAGACAATGGTTTCTTAGATGCGACACCAAAAACTGAAGCGAGAAAGAAAAAGTACACTAGACATCATGAGAATTAAAATGTGTAACTTACAAAAAGGTTGAGGATGTAGCTCAGGGTTCAATTCCCAGTACTACAAGAGGAGGAGGAGGAAGGGGGAGGAGGGGAGAAGTAAAAAGAGGGAGGGGAGGGGAAAAGAGGAGGGAGAGAAAAAAATATCCTCTGTGGCACAGGACATTACTGAGAAGATGAAAAGGCAGCCTGCAGGAGGGAGGAGAATGTTTGCAGATCATATAGCTGACAAGGGACACTGGTATCCAGAAGACAGAATGAACTACTGAAACTTAATAAAAAGTGGGCCAAATACTTCTAGTGTTCCTCAGGAAGTTAGACATAGAATTATCATAATATTTGACAATTCCATTCCTATGGGTATATTTTAAAAAAAACCCTGAATACAGGCATTCAACCATATAGTTGCATGTAAATGCTCATAGAAATACTAACCAAAGGTGGCAAACACCCAGATTCCCATTACTCGGTGAATGGATAATGAATGTGCTATATTTGTCCGTCACAAAAATGGAAAGAGGGGCCGGCAAGATGGCTCAGTGGTCTAAAGCGCCTGCCTAAGAAAGTTTAGGCAACCGCAGGGACTGTGGCTCGATCCACAGCACCACATGCTGCGCCAGCCCCACCCCCAGGGTGAGTACTTTTGGAACTAGATATATGTGATGTCTGCACAACATTTTGAATACGTGAAATGCCACTGCACTATATGCTTTAAGATGGTTAATTTTAAGTTATGTGCATTTCCCCTCTATTTAAAAAATGGGCAAATGACATGAGTAGAAGCCTCTCCAAGAAAATATACAGAGGCCCACAGGCATGTGACAAGATGCTTGACTTCAGAAGTCATTGCAGAAATGAAAACTGAAACCAGAATGCTACGTCTACTAGGAAAGCTGTCATAAAAAAGGCAGACAATAGTAAGTGTTGCAAAGGATGTAGAGAAATCCAGGCCCTCCCACACTGCTGGTAAGAATGAAAACTGGTGCAGCCACTCTGGAGAACATCACAGCAATTCCTCAAACAGCTAAACACAGCTACAATGGAAACCAGCAGTTCCCCTCCTAGTTGTGTACCAAAAAGAAATGAAGACGCAGGTCCACACGGGAACTAAACCAGCCGCACAAGCTTAGGTGCTGAGTGTGTTCTCTTATATGAACAACCCCAAATTAAGACAGCAAAATAAAAGGGAGATAATCAGAAGAATGGAGAGGGAGGCTTTGCAAAAGTAAAGGGGACTAAGAGGTAGAAAGGGAGGGAGACAAGGGGAAAGGGACACAGAAAGAATTGAGAGGCATCTGTCATATGCATGTGCCAGCTCCCTATGGAGAATAGAGTCATTAGGTACTGTGAACATACACCTATAAGCATAAGAATTAAACCACTCATCAAAACTCATCTGCTAGTGTTTACAGTGCTGCCATTTATAATAGCTCCAAATTAGAAACGGTCCAAATGCCAATCAATTGGTGAATAGATAAATGAGATGTGCTCCATCCATATCGTGGAATGCTATCAGCAATACAAAAGAGGCTGGGCAAATAGCCCAGATGATTAAAGCACCTACTTAAGCAGACGCAGGGGCTGAGGGTTTGAACCTCAGGCCTACTGTGCCGGGTGGGACGCACTAAGATAGTGATGGAGACTGGGCCTGGTGGTGTGCGCGCCTGTAATCCCAGCACTTGGGAGGTTGTAAACAGGAGAATCACTATGAGTCTGATCTACATAGTGAGAACCTGGAGACCCTGTAGATCCTGCCCTAAATACAGAAAAAAAAATGCAAAAGAATTATCTAAAGCAATATTATAGATGAACCACAAAAATACTGTGCTACGTTACACAATCTAGACATATCAGAAAAGATTTACATAATTCTATCTACATGAAATTTCTAGAAAGGCCAAACTATGACAGAAAGAACAATAGCAGCATGGGGATGGGCTGGGAGCAAGACTGACTGCTAAGAGGCAACAGAGACCTGCCCTGGAGTGACAAGAAGATTCTGAAGCATGCAGAACATTTTACAACGGCATACTTTTATTAAAAAACACATTAAGATAGGGCCAGGGAGACAGCTCAGTGGAATAAGCACTTGCCTGGCAAGTGCAGGATCCTGAGTTCAATCCCTGGTGCCATAAAAACAAAACAAAAAATTAAGCTGTAGACTGAAAACAAGATTTATGTGGTATGTAAACCATACCTCATTAAAACCACCAAATTCTAAAAATCAATTGTATTTCTGTACACTGGCACAAATCAATTGGACGGCCCAATTCTAACAGTATTTACAGCAGACTTGCATATCTACAAGCCCAAACAAGTGGAGAGAGAAATCATGTTTATAGAAGACTCAATATTGTTAAGTCATTTCTCTTGCAAAGTGATCTATATAGATTCAAAGCAGCCCCAACAAAAATCACAGCAGACTTTCTGAAATTAACAGCTTGGTTCTAAAACTGACACTGAAATGCAAAGGATCTAAAAGAGTCAAAACAACCTTGAAAAAGAACAAAGTGGAAGAACTCACACTACTTTCAAAACATATTAAAGATCTAAAATAATCAAAACAGCGTGGTACTGTCAGGGCGTCAACAAAGAGGGGGACAGATGAGAGGTTAGAAGTAGACCCGCTGATGCTGCCGTACTGTCATCTGATCTTCTGACAAAGAAATCGAGGTAATTCAATGAGAAAATACACTTTTGACAATGTGTGCAAGAAAACTGATGAATGCATTAAACAGCATGAACCTTGATCCCTACCTCATAACCATACATAGAAAATGATTTTATTTTTTATTTTTTAATTATTTAAGACCTTTATTAACAGGTATTTGCAGTTCATTGACTTTTTTTTGAAAAAATCAAGTTGTGAACTTTTATTACAAATTAAAAATGAAGTTCTTAAAAATCTCAACTTCACCAGATATGAAACAATTTGAGAACTTTTAAAGGTGTATTGAGAAAAACCAGGCTTTAAAAAAAAAAAAAAACATGTTTGTCATTACCAAAAAGAGACATCTTTAGGTAAAAATAATAAAAACTCCATGCTGCATAGATAATGTGGGTAGTTCTGGTTATCTGGTCAATGGGCAAAAAGCAGGCACTTAAGGTCTTCAGTTCACATCTTTTGCTCATTTCTTATTGCTGGAATTTCCTATTCATTTCCTTCTTGCTGGATTACCAGATGATGGTAGAGATGTTAGGCCAGCATTTACTCAGCCTAGAAAATGACTTTAGATGGGCCATAAGCTTAAGCATAAAGACCAAGTCTTCTTGAAAACACAGAAAGTGCCTTCCTGAACTTGAGGTAGAAAATGTCCTAATCCATAAATAATTGTTAGGTTGGACTTAAGTTAAAATAAAGAACATGCTCTGTAAAATCTTGCTCATTAGAAGACACCAGTAAGGAAATGACCAGGTAGGCCACAGTCTGGGGCAGGCATAGTCTGATCCAGCACCTGGAGGGTTTATCTGCAGCCGGTTTCAGAAGGTGGAGTAGGCATGACAGGGTAGGCTGTGGGTGTTGCAGGGGAGGAGCAGCTGCCAGACAGCTGGAGAGAAGCTGGAGTTGGCAGTGTGGGGGATGCACTGACCCTGGGAGGCTCACAAGGAGTCGGGGAAATAGGGCCTGCCTGTCCCAGTTGCTTTCTCTCGTTGCTGGGACAAAGTACCCAACATCCAAAATGAAGGAAGGAAAGGTTTATTTAGCTCACAGTTACTGTAGGTTTCAGTCCATATTCAGCTGGCTTTAAGGCAGAATGGCACATGGCAGAGGGCAGCCACTCATGGCAGAGGAAAACAGCAAAGAACAAAGGGAGGGGCAGCAGTTTGGGCTTCTAGAAAGCTTCTCTCCCTTACATTTTAATGCAGATTACCTGCTCCAGGGCAGGGGTAACATTCACACCCACAATCCCAGCATTGGATCATGAATTAATTGCAAATTCTAGAAGCCACCCCATGACTACATTTGGGGGACACCTAGACACAAGTCATAACACTGTTCTTGTTTGCCCTATCACCTAACTGCCTGAGGGGTTCCCCACTCACTGAACCCCCAGGGAGTGGCAGACAAGATCCATGCTGCAGCCTTGGGGCCCTGAGCAGAACACAGCTGGGTGGTCAGTGGGGCTTCTTGGTTTTCTTTTGTCTTTTGAGACAAGGTCTTGAAATACAGTTTTGGCTAACCTTGAACTCGTTATGCAGTGCAGACTGGCCTCGAACACATGGTGATCCTCTTGCCTCAGCCATACATTTATCTGATAGGATGTATGTCCAGAATATACACCAAAGTCAATAATAAAAAGGCAATCAACTGAAAAATAGGCAAAAAACTTGAAACATGTTACATAAATGAATTGATAAATGGCCCATAAGTGTGTGAAGAGAGGTTCAGTCCGTTGACATCTCCAGGTGCCACTTAATGCTCACGCACCAGAATGGCTAAATCTCAAAACAGGAACAATAGCTACAGGGAAGAGATGGGTCTCAAGCTGCCAGTGGCTGGAGGGCATATGGAGGGCAGCCTCGACCTTGGGAAGTCGCCTGAGAGCGCCTCATGAACACAGCCATCCTCAGCAACTCTACTCCAAGAGAAGTGAAGGCGTTATCTGCAACAGCCCCACCTAGAAGCATTCTAGATGCCCGTCAGGAGGCGAATGAATAAATAAAGAGGATGGTGCAGCAGCAGGATCGATGAAAAGGAGCAAGCGACATCCAACCACAAGACAGCACTTCAAAATTAGGAAGAGGAACCACAGAAGCAGCACACGAAAAAGAGTAGGGTGCACAGTTATGTTCACTTGAAGGTTGTCAACAGCCAAAGGCACCTGTGACAGAAAAATGAAGAAGCATTTGCTTCTGCTAAGGGAGGATTTGGAGGGCACCTGCTGGGTGAGCAGATGGCTCCTATCTTGATGGGGTGCTGGCACCCATCAGCACACATGTGCTAACCCTTATGGGGTGATCTTCTTAAGCACTCTGAGTTTTTTCATTGATAGTAGCTTTTGCCCAGGTGAAGAAAATGATAGCATGCACACTCTGCCTCTCAGCTGGGGAGGCTGCGGCTGTGGAAATGTCACAGACTGAGCCAGGAGAGCTGGGCTGGGAGCCATCGCCAGCACAGTGTGCCGTCACCTCTGGGTCGTGGTCTCTGAATCGGGCTTTTGGACCAGATGGTTTTCGAGGGCCCCGGGACTGAGTCTTGCAGAAGCCCATGAAGAACAGCTGGGCTCTTCTCTGTCAGGCTTTGGGGTACTGAACCCCCACTAACCTGAGGCCCAAATGCTGCTCTGGATTAGACTCAAGCAGGGAGGGGTTCAAGCTGGGAGGGTCTCCTGACTCAGCAGGTCCACTGGAGGTCACCCGTGAGCGGCTTGCAGAGACGTGTGCCTGCTGTGGCCTGGACACTGTGCTTTGGCAGATGGAGGGCACCCGAGTGATCCAGGTCACAGCAAGGCCTACAAACTACGGGCTACTCTTTGGTAGATGGAAAACGGAAGCCCAGAGAAGGGGAGCGCCCCCTCTAGTGCACAGTGACTAACAGTGTTGGGTTTCAAGTTAGGGTCTCCTTGCTGCTTGGTCAAGGATGCCCAGAACCTATGTTTTTCTAGCCCCTTATAAAAGTGAACTGCTCTCACCTGGGAGGTACTTGATCTACAAGGCAGCTCCATACCGTTCATCTCCCTTGGTTCATGCAAACAAATTCTGCATTAGAATTCTCACCACTGGATACATAGATGAGAAAACTGGAGGTCACGTGGACAGCAAGTGTGACACTTTCCCCCTGTAGGTACATCCCTGTCCTCTGGCGGTCACATACGCTGCCATGATCTGGCTGCATCTGCCAACTTGCAGACAACCTCCTTAGTTTTTAAGACTCAATTACTTGAAATAAAATTATATGGAATTATCTTAAAAGGCAAAGCAAAACACCCTAAGTAGAAAATCAGTACCATTTATAATGAAGATGTGGTTTTTATAATAAAAACCACTAATGCAGAGATAGAACAATGGTCCCGGGTCTTGGCCCAAGTGTCCTGCTCTCCACGACAGGGAGCTGGATGGAGGTCATGTTCTCCGTCAAGTGGGGGGAGCCAGCAGGCACTCCAGGGAAGGTAATCAGAAAAAACAGGAGCTGCCTGGGGGACGCTTTCCCTCTTAGTGGTCCATGCTATCTCTGAACTACCTGAGGGCATCTGAGGTACCTCTTAGAACCACGGTGGTCCTGGACACGCTGGGAGACATTGTGTGGACCACTCTGGTTCACCGCTCTGGAAATGTGAGATGGATAGTGTTTCATACTGCTGTGCCTGGCCCCTTGCAGGCCAGAGCAATTAAAATGTATATGGAGAGAAGATTATCCTCACACACACAATGAGATGCAGGAAGGCAAGGACATGGCCCAGCTCTCCTCTTGCTTGCAGAGATGGATGTGGCTTCCTGGCCTCTCTTCTCCTCAGAACAGCGGCTCTGTCGAAAGCCAAAATCAATTTACTCTAATTGAGGAACTAAATCTTCCCCGAAGAGACTTTCTTGGGCAATGAGACAAGTCAGCAAGAGGCATGAATACACTCCATTGGTGAAGGGACCCTTATTTTTTATCCATAGTCATTGTCTGTGACAACCACTGTTTGTTGGCTGGCTTCATCCGGTATGTTGTTAAAATGAGGAGCCATACACCGCTACTCCCAGCTGAGGAGAAATATCATCCTGTCTGGCTGGATCAGCGAGGGCCTACTCGGGCACGGCCCTATCACTAAATCTCCCTGGTGCAGATGGCTAAGTCATTACACACTGGCCAATTAAGGCCTTTTGACAGCTTGTGGTTAAGGCTGGAGCAATAACTTAGGGCACGTACATGTCTCCTGTCCTTGTTAGGTATACGTAGAGCTGGGGCCGTGGCCTCATCTTGCTATAGCCTGTTAGATGAGAAAATCACACAAGGTCACAGTACTTGAGAAATGGCTAAAGGTGATGCCAGTCATGATGACGCTAAGGACTAGGAACAAGGACGGAGCCCACGGCACACACAGCAGGCCTTCCGGCCGCACTACCCAATCTATGCTCCAGGTCAGGCAGCCTCCTCACTCCACTGGGAGTGGAGCCAGAGAGCTTAAATATCTTAGGTGAAATCACACAGTGAGTCCCTGACACAGCGGGCCGACATCCCAGCTCCAGGGCAGCATTCCCCTAGTCCACAACCCTGGGGCAGGGCTGGTTGACTGGCTTTCCTGAAGAGCTCTCCCTCACTGACAGGTTTGTATAGAATCAAAGTTTGTGTTCAGAAAGATTCAGAGGCTCTGTCCTGGTTAAAGAGCCAGGACCAGGAGGAGATGTCTGCCCTGACGTGGCAAGGTGCCGGCGCCCTAACATCGGATCCCTATCATCCCTATTGCAGAGGCCTCCCTGACTGAAAACAAATACAAAATTGCTTCTGTCAATATCATCCCTAATTTAACGATGAGCCAGAGCCATCCATCAAGGACTGAGGCATCTGAAGGTTCGAGGCTCTGTTCTCGCGAGGCCTAAGCAGTGGTTAGATGAGCCCTTGCCAGAGAGCTTGAGGCAGACCCTGCGGCCCTGCACCGGTGCCCACCCTGGCACCTCTTCGCTGGCTACCCTCTTCTTACTGTTCCACTCTCCTTTCAAATGACCTAGTCATGCTCAGAGTCCACACGGCAGCTACGACTTCAGAGACTGCCAGTGGAAGGTGTTGAGTCTCGAGAGCTTGGCGATGGCTCCAGCCCACCACCGTGCAGTTCTCTGGCATCTCGCTTCTAGAAGTAACAGTGAATGCTTGTTTCTCACCAACGTGTATCACCAACCCAGGAACTTTACACCGGCTCCTTTCACCTCTACGGATATTCTCACAAGGCAGGCCACTGGCTCCCTGAGATCCAAGAAGGGTGCTCAGTAGGCGCAGCTCTTGCTCTTCTCTGAAGAACAAGGGAGTTAGTGCTGTGCTGGGAACTGGTGTCCTCTCAGTGGCCGAGGCTAGAATGAGGACAGGAGCTCACGGCTGCTCTTCCTGCCTGCCCTGGCTATCCGTCTGTCTCTCTGCACTCTTTTGTCTCTGTAGGGCTCCTAGGACAACAGGGGTGGGTCACCTGGCAGCATACAGCAGAAGGGGGTGCACCCAGAAAGCTCGATGTGGGTTCAACTGTGTTGCTTAGGCATAGATACTGAGGCCTGAACTGGTACCTGTGGATGTAACCTTATTTAGAAACAGGGTCTCTGAGGATGCACACGGCATTGGGGAGGCCATGAACCCATTGGCTGGTGGGCTTTAAAGAAGAGAGGAATTTGGACACAGAGAGGATCACCGTGGGATGACACCAGGGGCAGACACAGAGTGACGCATGCACAGATCACAGAATGCCAAGGACGCCAGTAACAGCAGCAGTGGCGAGCACAGCACTATGACCGTGCAGTTGTCTCCAGCCGCCCCACTGTGGCTCTTTGTTGGAGCAGACCCAGGAAACCAGTACAAAGTGGAGAGATTCTCATGGACCAGCACTGCAGCAAGGTCAGGCCAGGGATGAGGCCTAGGGCCCAGAAGCACGGTCCCTCATCTAGCATTGCAGCCCAGGGCCAACTGCGGGGGGCCAGGGCTCTGTCCTAGTCAGTCTAGCCTGTGTGTAGCAATTCAGGTGTCTCTACAAAGCTGCACCTTATTACTCTTCTACTGCTGTTTAAAATCCCTCCAATGGCTTCCGGGGCTCCAGAAAGAAGCCCTGACACTTTGTCAGGGATTAAAAAATAAAAGCTGTGCACTGCCAGCCTGTTGCTCTCCCCTCCCCATACCCGCCAGGCCCTGGGACCTCAGGTCTCTGCCATTGCCTAGCCCCAGCTTCTCCCCCAAGCCCCTGCTTTAATTACTGCTCAAGGGTCACTGTATGCATCACAAAGCCTTCCTTGCCTCCCACGGCATAGCAGGTGCCCACCTCAGCCTGCCACAGGGCCCTGGACTTGTCCTCCAAGCCACTCGGCTTGGATCTCCAAAACATCCTTGCAACGCCTTGCCCTATCTTGGGCATTCAGTGCCCGGCTCTACAAGGGCACATGCTGGGAATGCTCCACTCACCAGGGTTTCTCTCAGGCCTCGAGCCAAGCTGGAGGCTGCTGTGAATGCTGTGCCATGCTTCGTCGGATTTCACGCCAATCCTGTGAGGTCACGCTTCACCACCCGCACTTCTAGGAGAGGCAAGTCGAGTGGAGAAAATGTTTCTGTCCCTGTTTACATAGCCTGTGAGCTACACGCTGAAGGCAGGACTCAGAATGAATTTGGGGCTTCAAAAGTCTTTACTACTGTGAGCAATCAAATTAAGTCCCAGTGGAACATATTGAGCTCCAACCTCAGATGGCGCCAAGCTTTGTAGAGACACCAGCTGAGGAGCATCAGAAATGTAGGTGCCTGCATGTCTTATGTTCTGGGAGCCCAGAGAACACCTGGGAGAGTGCGGCATGGCCAGGGCTCTGAGGGTTGAGGAGGAGACAGAGGCCACAGCTGTGCAGGGCTTGGTGCCCTGGAGTTGCTGGTACCTGCAGGTGCTCTGGGTCCCATCATGTCTCTGTTCTATGAGGCTCCTGGCTGTTAAAGTGTCGTGCTCATCTGCTTCTTAGGGTAGATTTATGCACCTGTACATCTCTGATAGTCTTCTGGGCACAGCTATGTTCAGACAGCTGCGCGGTTCAGCCAGGAATCACACCAGCTGTTTGCAATGGCAAAGAAGGTATTATTTGCCAGGTGACCACACAACTTCTTGGTGCCCCTGGTCACTCCGTTCCACCTGGCAGGTGCCAGTTTCCAACCCCTTAATCAAGTCTCTGAGCTTCCAGGGCTTTCATTTCCTTAAGAAACTTTTAGCTAGGTAAATATAAATAGCAGGAACATTTAAGAAAGAGTTTGAGAGGGAAAGCTGTGACTTATACTGGGGCGAGTTTGGGCAGGTGAAACACACAGGCATGGAAGCATCACTGTGTGGGAAAGGAAAACAGGGCTGCAGAAAGGACACATGGACGTGCGCCGATCTGGAGTTCTGGGAGGAATTTCAGAGAGTGGCAGATCAGAAAGCTACCTCTAGAGTGCAACGGGACTGTGCTCGGGCTCCTGTACCACAGGTTGCTTGTCAGCTGACGGAAGCGTAATGGTGAGCCGAGTGCACCGAGCGAGGGTGTTTCTGTCAGGGATCAATTCACTTTAGTCTGATTGAGGCAGCACTGGCTGAGCTCCCGCTGCGTGCCAGGAGCATGTGGGGTACAATATTTTCTGTGGCCCTAACACGGTAGTTGTCAAAGCCTTGTCCCAAACCGGACGCCATGGTGTTGCCTGGGGACTCACTAGATCACACTCATTCTGGGGCCTCTTCAGGATCTTCTGAGTCACGAGAGTGGGGCCCAGTCACCTGCATTTTAACGAGCCCTCCCAGTGATTCTTACCCAGGACAGAGCATGGGAAGCACAGACAGAACGCAGAGCAGGAGGTGGCTTTGTTGTGATCCCTGCAGCATCTCTAAAAGATTGAAAAAAGCCCATGTTTCCGGCTAGAATTCAAGATACCTGCTGCCCCTCTCCAGCAGGTCTGTGTGTGTGGGTGGTGTGTTGGCTCAGACGCCCTCTCCCCCAGCTCAGCTCTCAAGCTGCAGTTGGCTTCTCACCTGGCCATTCATCTCCTTCCACCTCCCTTAGGTCCCTGCTTTTTTCTTTGAGGGAGAAAAGCCCTGAGGAATCCATGTCCCTCCTGTCAGGGCTTCCTGCAAGGGTTCTCAGACTCCAGCCCTAACAGCACCTCAGAGGCGTTTCTCACCCAGACACTCGAGCTGTCTTATAGATTCTAGGACTCACACATTTGGGAATATCAGGTTTCAAACTTTATGACTGTCATTTATTAAAAAAAAAAATGGATCTACAATATAGCCTGAAGACCTCTGGCCGAGGGCACATTCTGGAACCTAGAGTATTAAAAGATGCCTACTGGATGGTGAGATGGTACTTGGCCACTGCACCCACACCAAGCCCAGGGGCTGTTTCAGGACACTCTATTTAGTTTCTGAGGTTATCCAATTTCTGGGGATGCCCCGAACGTACTCAGAGTCCATTTCTACAAAACAGCATTGTTGCTGCACTGATGGCCTCAATGGGTCATTATTAGGATTATTTTCTCTTGGTTTGAAATCTCTGAGACTCCAGTAGGTAGGGAAAGTCGCTCCTCCCAAAGGGCCAGAGTCTCTCTGCCAAAGACTCTGGAAAGCATACCTCAGCTGCCCACCTGGCACCATTACAGCCAGCAGGAAGATGTGTGCATCAGAGTTTTGGGCATCTATGGGCCTGTTGTCTTGGCCGCTGTAAAACACCAAGACTGCTGCAGCATATATTCAGGAATTGAACCCAGGCCCATTGTCTGAGGCTAGCATACTGCAATGGCTGGCTGACCTACTTCTTAATCCAGAGATTTCCAGGCCTCTCTGACCCAGTGCCCTTTAGGTCATGGCTGTTTTACATAGCATCTTTTAATCTTTTAAAATAACAGTCACCAATAATATAACCTATCTAATAGTCTCTTGCAAAAAGTTCCATACAGTGCACCCACTGTGACATAAAGGAGAAAAGGTTTAATAACTTTTTTAAAAAAATTTATTTATTTATTTATTTATTTATTTATTTATTTATTTATTTATTTATTTATTTATGTTATGGCTGGCTCAGCCTGTGCAGGGGACAGGGCTGGCGCAGCATGTGGTGCCGGGGATCGAACCTCGGTCCCTGCTGTTGCCTAAGCTTGCCAAAGCAAGCGCTTTAGACTGCTGAGCCATCCCGCCGGCCCCATAACTTTCAATACGTAAACAGTTGGGATTCCACGAAGAGAATCAGCCGGGTAGCTGTACAGTGTACCCTCATCTCCTTGGGCTATGCAACCCCACATTCAACTAACTGTGGATGGAAAATATTTGAAAAACAAATTCATGTCTGTCCTGAACCCATACAGATTTCTCCTTGTCATTGTGCCCTAGGGAGTACAGTATAACAACTACGTACACAAGGTTTCCATTGCATTACGTACTGCGGGTAACCTACACATACTTTAAATACACATGGGTGTGTGTGTGCGTGTGTGTGTGTGTGTGTGTGTGTGTATACATAGGTTTTATGCAGCCACTACAGCATCTATAATGGGGGCTTGCACATCTGTAGATTTCGACATCTCCAGGGGTTCTGGAGTCTGTTCCCAGAGGACAGGGCAAGAGGACTGCACTGGTCAATGTCCTGTTCTGGAAGAGCAGTTACTTTACTACAAGGCTATGCTGGGAACTCAAGGGCCACCAGCAGCATCACTCTTGATGGGGCCATCAGTTTTTTAAGCCGTGGACAGCTTCTGATAGTGTTTCCCCCCACTCCAGTATAATGGGGTACATGTGGTCTGTTCCAGGCAGGGCAGGGCAGATCTGGAGAGAAGAAAGCAAAGAGGGGGAGGCCATTCCTTCCCCGCTTGTTCACCGTGGAGAGTGCTACACATGACTACAAGCGGT
>PVKN010002902.1:0-40023 GCA_004027915.1 Capromys pilorides
ATGAACCTCAGGTCCAGCGAGAGTTGGCAATGGCGCCTATACACCTGGCATCCAGGGCAGGGGGCTGGCAGGGGGCGGTTCAGGGGCAGACCTACTTGCCAGGTGCCCCACTCAGGACAGGAAGGGGGTGGGCAAGGACTGCACAAAGGAGCTCTGTGTGTCTGGGGATAGGGCAGGATGGGGTGTGCAGGGCTGGGGGGGCCCTAATGGCCCCCATGGGGCGGGGCAGGGCCAGCTCCCCTTGGGGGCATCAGTGGCTCTGAGGGGACACCTAGTGGCAAGGGAAGGTAGTGCATCTGGGTGACTGAGGTGGAAGGAGGTGACAAAGTTAGTAGGTGGTTAAACTAGAGATCAACAGAACTGCTAGTTGGGACTAGGACAATTGGAGGAAGCAGTCTGGGAGGGAGCCAAGCCTCTGGTCATTGGTTAGAGGACCCCAGTAAAACTATATTCAGACTCCAGAAAAATTGGATGACATGGCTGTTAGTCTTTAAGGATACATGATTTAATCTTTCTGTGCCTACATTTAAATACCAAATAAGTGATACCATTGCTTCCATCATTGTGACTTTTGTTGAGATTTTGGGTCAAAATCAGGGTGTAAGATCTTCAACCTGATTGGGTAAACAGGTAGGGGGCTGAAGACCTTGAGCCAGAAAGGGGTGATACTTGGTTCACAGTAAGGGGCCTCATCCTGTGAGGGAACAGGGACAGTCTCCGAGCAGCAGCACTTTCCAGTGCAGGGAGGACATCCCTGGGTCTTCAGCCCTGCCGAGAGGGACATGGGAGGATAAGTGCTTGCAGGCTGGAGAGAGGGTCATGAGGCCGGAAGTGAGTGCTGAGGCTGGCAGCCTGGCTCCCCTGGGGAGGCTGTGGGTGGGGGAGGGGAGGACTGGGGAAGAGGTGGGATGGTCGCAGCCACAGCGGGGAGGGTGGGGCTGGGGACTCAAGGATGTGGGCTGGTGCTTCCCGGCACTGTGTGCAGCAGGTTGGGGCCCCCAACCCCCTCCCAGCCAGTTGGTGTCCCTGTGGGTAAGCACAGACACACTGACCCAGAAGTAGGCAGGCAGACAGAAGGACCCTTTAGACTTTGTTCATGAACCAGGGCTATGTGGTACCCTTGGGAGGGAGCCAGGAGAATGACCGCCTGCCTGCTGGGGTGTGGTGGAGAGGGAAGCCAGCTGCTTCCCTCAGATCCTGAAGGCTGGAGAAAAGAGCAGTGGACAGTCAGGAGGACGTGGCCAAAGGCCTTCACGGGTGGGTGGAACAGAAGCAACCACTGGAGAGGAGGTTTGTGTTTTCTGCCAAGCTCACACCCTTAGGCCCCAAGTGGGAGGTCTGCAGAGCTGGGAGGCTTGCAATGAGGGAGGGCTGGTGACTTCTGGAAAGCATCTCAAGGAGGGCATCAGGAGCCATGGATCAACCATACTGTTAGAAATTGGGCTTACGGATTCCAGAGTCTGAGCCCCTTGCCCCGTGTGAGGGCATTACCCATGGTTCAAGAGCAGTGCTCCAAATTCTAGGAGCAGGGAGAGCTTAACCTGGGGAGTGGGAGACAGGGTGGGGGGGCAGGCATGAGAGAGAACAGTCCTGAGTGAACCAGGAGGTGGGACAATGAGGAGCAGCTCTGAGGGGTGGGACCTGCAGAGAGGAAAATGCCATAGCCAGAGGGATGGTCACCTTGGCGAGCCACAGAAGCGCCCTTCATATGCCATTGTGCGGCTTTGGGCCATCTCTTTCCCTCTTCCCAGCTCCATTTCTTCCTCATCTGTGAAATAGAAGGACATGAAATGGCACTAGGACAGCGTATCCACTGAGGCAGCTGATTAAAAATTCAGGTTCCCAGCTGACCCTCACATGTGTGAGTCAGACGCCCTGGACTAGGGCCCGGGTATATGGAATGTTATGCTTTTCCCCAGGCCTAGGGTTTGGAAGCCAATGGCTTAGATAATTTTAAGGTTCCTCCCAGCCTTAAATTAGACCACAGCTCTACAAGGAGCATTTCCAGAAGTGGCTGAAGGAGAACTGCAGGAGCTGAGAGTGGAAGGAGACTTTGGCCTGAAGGGCAGAATTAGAAAGCCTGCCTCTGAGCAGCTGTGCGACTTCAAGCAAGTTTCACAGCAGCTCTGGGTCTGTTTCCTGTGTAACATGAGGATAATAAGCCATGCATGTCTCCTGGGTTGCTGTAAAGATTCAGTGTATCATATATGTGAAGGTTCCATGTAAATAACAAAGCGCTGCCCATCAAAGGGGAGCAAAGAAGTCTTTGTGGGTGCGTGCCATTCTATCCCCAACTTAGTTCTACAGTCTCCCTCTAGGGTGACAGCACTGGGCATTATGGCAGCCAGTGGGGTCTACATGTGTCTATAAGGAGTAGACCCTGGGACCCAACACTACATGAGAGGTAAATGGTAGGCATTGATCAGTATGTCAGTGTGCTATTATTTTTTGTTTGTTTCATTTTGTTTTGTTTTTCTTGTACTGTGGATTCAACCAAGGAGGACACTATCCCTGAGCTATATCCTCAGCCTTTTTTGTTTTGAGAGCGCATCACAGTAAGTTCCCAGGCTGGCCATGGCCCTGTGATCCTTCGGCCTCATCCTTCCAAGTAACTGGAATTATAGGTGTGCGTCACCACACCCAGCCCATGCCACTCTTTTGAAACTCTCCCAGTAACCGGGACTCATTCAGCTGTCTTGAGATCCTCCTCATGAGGATCAGTCCATCCCTGAGCCCCTAGGTTCCCTTGGAAGGCAGACGTGGATCTAAATCCCAGCCCTGCTCTGCCGGCTCAGAGAGTCAGTTGGTAAATATTTATGTAGCATCCATAGCCCAGGCCCAAGGGTCAGAGGATACAGTGGTAAACAAGACAGATGTGATCCCTGCCCCCGAAGAGCCCATACTCTCCGGGGAGAGACACACTAAACAGACAGTCACACAAGTAATTGATTATAGTTGTGATAAATACTATGAAGGTGAAATAGATCAGTCTCCCAGAGTACATAGCAGAATCTGGACCACAGCTGGTTTAGGGCATCAGAAAGAGTGTTTGCTGTCTTCTCTTTTCTTTTTGTCTTTCTGTTACTTGTGATTGAACTCAAAGCTTTCACACTGAACTACATGCCCTTTTTAGTTATTTTAAAAATATTTATTTTTTAAAAAATCTATTTGTTACAAGATCTCACTATGTAGCTCAGACTCCTAGTGATCCTCCTGTCTCAGCCTCCCCAACACTGGGATTACAGACATGTGCCACCATGGCTGGTTTCAGTAACTGGCATGGAGTGGCTGGTTCTGGGGCTGGTCCCCGAGTATAGGACCTGGGTCCTTGTGCTTGCTAAGCAGGCCCTTAGACCACTGAGCTATCTTCCTGGCCCACCCTTTTTATTTTTTATTTTGAGGCAGGATCTCATAAATTACTATATTGGCCAGGCTGGCTCAAACCTGTGATCCTCCTACCTCAGCCTCCCAGTGTGCTAGAATTCCAGGTGTCTGCTATCACACCCTGTTCATCAAGTCTTTCTGATGCTTATGAAATTGGAAGGAAGCAATGTCAGTCAGGGAATGTCCCTTTCCACATCCTGTGTCTGTCCCTGCTTTCTGTGTCCATGTATCCTTCCTGGATAACTTTTGAGTCTAGAGAATAAGAAGGAGCTCATGGGTGAAAAGACAGGACTGATTGCTCTATGTGCCTCATGCATTCATCTGTGCATCTGACAAACTTTTTTGGGGGGGTTGTACTGGGTATTGAACTCTGGGCCTTGCACTTGCCAGGCAGGCATTTAAGCCACTATCTTCCCCAGCCCTGCAAACATTTTTTTGAACCTGTGGGCCACATGTCCTAGATACTGAGAGATACATCTGTGGTGAGTAGGACAGATATCCTTGCCCTCATGGGGCTTAACACCCTCAGTGGATAGATTGTATAAAAATGGGGAGGATAATTATATTGACCTCAGGTTAGCATGGTATTAAATAATTTATAGAAAGTACTTGATTCAGTGTTGGTAGCAGATGTGTCCCCAAAGTATGGGCTTGTATTGTTGACTCCCCATTGGTCACTAGACCTCTGACCTCAGGAATTATTCACTTTGATTTCACAGTTCTTTTCCCACTAATATATATCTGTAATCATTTAAGATTATGTGATCAGTGTCTGTTTACTCAGTCCTTATGCAAAGTGGGCCCTCCATAAATAATGTATGAATGAATGATACTGTTTCATCTCTGAGCCTCCATTTCTTCATCTGTGAAATGGGGTTATTAATAGCCCCTACCTCACAGGGTTGATATGAAGAATTAAATGAAGCGATGCCTGGACAGCTTCCTGCCCATTGCCCGGTATGCAGTAGGTGCTCACTAAACCTGAGCTGCGGTGGTCCTTTCCAGGCGCTGTCCACGCCCTGAGGCCTGGGCTCAGGCCGAAGTTGCTCTGCAGCCCCCCCCCAGCTGACAGCCAGCGATTGGCAGAGCCCCCAGACACGGGGGCCCTCTCTATCCCAGGTCAGCCGGGTGTGCACACTGGAGGGGGCCCTGAGGGAGCTGGGGTGGCACCTGGAGGAGGCTGGGCCAGGGGGCAGGTGGGCAGGGGTTAAATGTGGCCACCAGGTCATGTGGGAAATTCAGATCTCCTCTTGCCTGTCTTGTTGCCCACAGAGATCTCCAGTGTGACAGCCCAGGCGGCAGAGCCGAGGGTGAGTGGCCAGGGTTCTCCTGGAGTCCCTGGGGTAGGGGACGGAGTGAGGCCCTCTCTATGGTAGGACATTCTGGCCCTCTCCTAAGTTTGAACCAGAGTAGTCACCTCAGCCTGCTGATGGTCTTCTTTCTCCAAGACAGAGTACTGTTCTTACTGAGCCCATCCGTAGCCAAGGTTTAGGAGGGCATCATTTGTCCATACAAGAGCCTGGGGCCTAGAAGTGATTCATTGTGCTCAGGGTACTGTGGAAAAGCAGGGGACCCCAAGGGGATTAGACGGGGCTGGGGTTGGAGCTCGGTAAGGATGAGGAGACATTGGGAAGTAGTCTAGGGGCTCATGATTGGAGAAGCTAGTGATGACCTGTGTACTTAGTAAGGGACCTTCTGCCTATCCTGCCAAGCAGGTCCTGGTCCCGGCTTCTCGCACCCTCATGTCAGCCCCGGCCCCGCCCGGCGGCCCTCGGAGGACAAGGTCAGGATGCGTGTGAAGCCCCAGGGCCTGGTGGTGACTTCCAGTGCCGTGTGCAGCTCTCCTGACTACCTCCGGGAGCCCAAGTACTACCCCGGCGGTCCCCCCGCCCCCCGACCCTTGCTTCCCACCCGGCCCCCTGCCAGTCCACCTGACAAGGCCTTCTCCACTCACACCTTCTCGGAGAACCCACGCCCACCCCCACGCCGGGACCCTAGCACCCGACGCCCTCCAGTCCTTCCCAAGGGGGACGACCCGCTGCCCCCAAGGGCTGCCCGGCCCGTCTCCCAGGCCCGCTGCCCTATACCAGCCGGGGACCGCAGCAGCTCCCGCCGCCGCTGGGACAACGGACGGGTGAACCTGCGTCCAGTGGTACAGCTGATTGACATCATGAAGGACCTGACACGCCTCTCTCAGGACTTGCAGCACAGTGGGGTACATCTGGACTGTGGTGGGCTACGGTTGAGCCGCCCCCCTGCCCCACCACCTGGTGACCTGCAGTACAGCTTCTTCTCTTCACCCAGCCTGGCCAACAGCATCCGCAGCCCAGAGGAGCGCACCACCCCTCATGCCAAGTCAGAGCGGCCCAGCCACCCCCTATACGAGCCTGAGCCTGAACCTAGGGACAGTCCCCAACCTGGCCAAGGCCATAGTCCCGGCACCACAGCTGCAGCTACCGGCTTGCCCCCAGAGCCTGAGCCAGATGGCCCTGATTACTCAGAACTCGCCGAAGCTGACATCCTCAGTGAGCTAGCCTCCCTGACTTGCCCCGAGGCCCAGCTGCTAGAGGCCCAGGCCCTGGAGCCACCGTCGCCTGAACCAGAACCTCAGCTCCTGGACCCCCAGCCCCGCTTTCTGGACCCACAGGCTCTAGAGCCACTCGGGGAAGCTTTGGAGTTGCCTCCTTTGCAACCTCTTGCCGACCCTTTAGGGCTGCCAAGCCTGGCATTACAGGCCCTGGATACCTTGCCTGACTCCCTGGAGTCACAGCTACTTGACCCCCAGGCACTTGACTCTCTACCCAAGTTGCTGGATGTCCCAGGTCGCCGACTGGAGCCCCCACAGCCTCTTGGGCACTGTTCATTGGCTGAGCCCTTGCGCCTGGACTTGTGCTCACCCCATGGCCCTCCTGGGCCTGAGGGCCACCCCAAGTATGCCTTGCGGCGCACCGATAGGCCAAAGATCCTGTGTCGCCGGAGGAAAGCTGGTCGGGGACGTAAGGGAGATGCTGGACCTGAGGGCCGCCTGCTACCTTTGCCTATGCCCACAGGACTGGCAGCTGTCCTGGCTGAGCCAGCTCCACCTCCACCTCCACCACCACCTGCCCTGCCAGGCCCAGGCCCAGTGCCAGAACTGGAACCAGAATCTTCCCAGACTCCAGTTGTTCCTGCCCGCAAAGGCAAGTGCCGGGGTGTAAGGCGCATGGTGGTGAAGATGGCTAAGATCCCTGTATCACTAGGGCGACGGAATAAGACCACGTATAAAGTGTCATCTCTGAGCAGCAGCCTGAGTGTAGAGGGGAAGGAGCTAGGCCTACGAGTGTCAGCAGAACCCACCCCGCTGCTAAAGATGAAGAACAACGGGCGAAATGTGGTGGTGGTCTTCCCACCAGGTGAGATGCCAATCATACTCAAGCGTAAGCGTGGCCGCCCTCCTAAGAACCTGCTGCTGGGTCCCGGCAAGCCCAAGGAGCCAGCAGTGGTGGCGACCGAGGCGGCTACTGTGGCAGCAGCCACCATGGCCATCCCAGAGGTAAAGAAGCGACGGCGACGGAAGCAGAAGCTGGCATCTCCCCAGCCGTCCTATGCAGCAGATGCCAATGACAGTAAGGCTGAGTACTCAGATGTCCTCGCCAAACTAGCCTTCCTGAACCGCCAGAGCCAGTGTGCTGGGCGGTGCTCACCACCCCGTTGCTGGACACCCAGTGAGCCTGAGTCAGTGCACCAGGCCCCTGACACCCAGAGCATCTCCCACTTCCTGCACCGTGTGCAGGGCTTCCGGCGGCGTGGGGGCAAGACAGGTGGTTTTGGTGGCCGGGGTGGGGGCCTTGCAGCCAAGGCAGCAAGATGCTCCTTCAGTGACTTCTTTGAGGGGATTGGCAAGAAAAAAAAAGTGGTGGCAGTGGCAGCTGCTGGGGTTGGAGGCCCCGGCCTCACTGAGTTGGGGCACCCACGCAAACGGGGCCGGGGGGAAGTGGATGCCTTGACGGGGAAGCCCAAGCGAAAGAGGCGGTCCCGAAAAAATGGAACTCTGTTTCCAGAGCAGGTACCCAGTGGCCCAGGCTTTGGGGAGGCTGGTACCGAGTGGGCTGGGGACAAGGGTGGTGGCTGGGCCCCTCACCATGGGCACCTAGGTGGGCAAGCTGGCCGAAACTGTGGTTTCCAGGGGACTGAGGCCCGGGCCTTTGCTTCCACTGGGCTGGAGAGTGGGGCTTCTGGCCGTGGCAGCTATTACAGCGCAGGCACGCCCTCAGGCCAGACTGAGCTCAGCCAGGAGCGCCAAAACCTCTTCACTGGTTATTTTCGCTCACTGCTTGATTCAGATGACTCCTCCGATCTCTTGGACTTTGCCCTCTCAGCCTCTCGCCCAGAGTCCCGGAAGGCATCGGGCACTTACACAGGGCCACCTACCAGTGCCCTACCTGCCCAGCGGGGCCTGGCCACCTTCCCCAGCCGGGGAGCCAAGGCCAGCCCAGTGGCAGTGGGCAGCAGTGGGGCAGGGGCAGACCCTCCCTTCCAGCCTGTCCTGCCCACTCGCCAGACCTTCCCACCAGGGCGGGCAGCAAGCTATGGGATAACCCCAGGCACTTCAGACTGCCGGGCAGCTGAGACCTTCCCAAAGCTGGCTCCCCCACCTTCAGCTGTGGCCCGATCTCCAACTACCCACCCACCCACCAACACCTATCCACCCCAGTATGGTGGATATGGGGCTGGACAAAGTGTATTCGCCCCAGCAAAGCCCTTTTCAGGCCAGGACTGTGCTAACAGCAAGGACTGCAGCTTTGCCTATGGCAGTGGCAACAGCCTTCCTGCCTCACCCAGCAGCGCCCACAGTGCTGGCTATGCCCCACCACCTACTGGAGGTCCCTGCTTGCCACCAAGCAAGGCCTCCTTCTTCAACAGCTCTGAGGGGGCCCCTTTCACTGGTTCAGCTCCCACACCCCTGCGCTGTGACAGCCGGGCCAGCACTGTCTCTCCTGGTGGCTACATGGTGCCCAAGGGCACCACAGCTTCTGCCACCTCCGCAGGCTCTGTCGCTTCCTCCTCCTCCTCCTCCTTTCAGCCCTCACCTGAGAACTGTCGGCAGTTTGCGGGGGCTTCTCAGTGGCCTTTCCGGCAGGGCTATGGAGGCCTAGACTGGGCCTCAGAGGCCTTTAGTCAGCTCTATAACCCCAGTTTCGACTGCCACGTCAGTGAGCCCAATGTGATTCTGGACATTTCCAACTATACACCACAGAAGGTGAAGCAGCAGACAGCTGTGTCCGAGACCTTCTCTGAGTCATCCTCCGACAGCACCCAATTCAATCAGCCAGTCGGTGGTGGTGGTTTTCGTCGTGCCAACAGTGAGGCCTCGAGCAGTGAGGGCCAATCAAGCCTGTCCAGCCTAGAAAAACTGATGATGGACTGGAACGAAGCATCATCCGCCCCCGGCTACAACTGGAACCAGAGTGTCCTCTTCCAGAGCAGTTCCAAACCTGGCCGTGGACGGCGGAAGAAGGTAGACCTGTTCGAGGCCTCACACCTAGGCTTCTCCACATCCGCCTCTGCCGCTGCCTCAGGCTACCCATCCAAGCGGAGCACCGGGCCCCGGCAGCCACGGGGTGGTCGGGGCGGTGGGGCCTGCTCAGCCAAGAAGGAGCGAGGTGGTGCAGCAGCCAAAGCCAAGTTCATCCCTAAGCCACAGCCGGTCAACCCACTGTTCCAGGATAGCCCAGACCTCGGCTTGGACTACTACAGTGGGGATAGCAGTATGTCGCCATTGCCCTCTCAGTCAAGGGCCTTCAGTGTAGGAGAGCGAGACCCCTGTGACTTCATGGGACCCTACTCCATGAATCCATCCACACCTTCTGACGGCACCTTCGGCCAAGGCTTTCACTGCGACTCGCCCAGCCTGGGTGCTCCTGACCTTGATGGCAAGCATTTCCCACCTCTGACCCACCCACCCACCGTGTTTGATGCTGGCCTGCAGAAGGCATACTCACCCACGTGCTCACCCACGCTAGGCTTCAAGGAAGAGCTTCGGCCACCGCCCACAAAGCTAGCTGCTTGTGAGCCCCTCAAGCATGGGCTCCAGGGGGCCAGCCTGGGCCACGTGGCTGCAGCCCAGGCCCACCTGAGCTGCCGGGACCTGCCGCTGGGCCAGCCCCACTACGATTCCCCCAGTTGCAAGGGCACAGCCTACTGGTATCCACCAGGCTCAGCTGCCCGTAGCCCGCCCTACGAAGGCAAGGTGGGCACAGGGCTGCTGGCTGACTTCCTGGGCAGGACGGAGGCCACGTGCCTCAGTGCCCCACACTTGGCCAGCCCACCAGCCACGCCCAAGGCTGACAAGGAGCCACTAGAGATGGCACGGCCGCCCGGCCCACCCCGTGGCCCTGCTGCAGCCGCTGCTGGCTATGGCTGCCCACTCCTTAGTGACTTGACCCTGTCCCCTGTGCCGAGGGACTCGCTGCTGCCCCTGCAGGATACCGCCTACAGGTATCCAGGCTTTATGCCTCAGGCGCATCCTGGCCTGGGTGGGGGCCCTAAGAGTGGCTTCCTGGGGCCAATGGCGGAACCTCATCCTGAGGACACATTCACCGTCACCTCCCTGTAGTGCCAACTGAAGTGCCGACTGGACCGCAAGGTTTTGTTCCTGGGTGAGTCTGGGGATGTGGGTGCAATGGGTAGAGGCCTGGGTGGTGGGGAGGACAAAGACATTAAAGTTTGGGCCAAGGGAAGAGGAATAGGGATGCGTGGGAGTCCTGTAGGATTAAGAACAAGATGGGACCTGACAGCAGAGAGAGAGATTTAGGTCAGAAGTTGTAGACAGTCTTGGGGGAAGAGTCAGGAGTGCTGGAGTAAAGAACCCAGCAGGACCTTCAGGGGCTCCTGAATATTGGAGCAGCAGCAGAACCAGGCTGAATACCTGGTTGCCTAGTTTGGCTCATCAAGCATTTGCTTCCCTTGTTTGTGCTAAGTTGTAGGTAGAAGGTACCGTACCATAGATCTTAGAAGGGAAGGTGTTTGTATCACTGTGAGAGACAGGTGGAGGAAGACAAAGGTCAGACAGTTGTCTGCGCACGACCAGCCTGGAGTTCCAGCCCTGCTGAGCATTCTTATTTTCCTGGGAGCTCTGATGACTCCCTGATGTAGCCTGGCCAGGACCAGAGTGTGGCAAGGACGTATTGGTCACACACTTGGCTAGGACCTTACAAAATGGCCTAAAATGGTCCTCTCTTGGACTCCCAGAGTACTCCCAAATCATTTTCCAGCATCTTTGGTCTGAGGTTCAGAGATATATGAAGTAGGAATCCAGACATAGAAAAGCAGCACCGTGTTCTCACTGTCCTGTCATCGATGTGATCAATGGGTCTGTCCCCAGTCAGTTGTTTTTTTTTTTTTTCCTTTTTTCTAGTACTGGGGATTGAACTCAGAACCTTGCACGTGCCAGGCGCTTATTCTACTGAGCTATCTCCCCGGTCCCCAGAGTCAGTTTTGTTTTGTTTTGTTTTGTTTTGTTTTGCGGGACTGGGGTTCAAACTCATGACCTTGCACTTGCCAGGTGGGCACTTGTGCCACAGAGCTATCTTCCTGGCCCCATAAAAGTCAGTTTTAGTATTTTTAAGATTTGGTATTTTTTGGGCCAGCCAGATATCTCAGGACTAAAGTGCCTGTTTAGGCAGAGCACAGTGGCCGGAGTTTGATCCCCTGTGTGCTGTGCCTGTGCTGGCCCCATAATCCCAGCATTTTGGAGGCTAAGAACAGGAGAATCTTTGTGAGTCTGAACTACATAGTGAGACCCTGTAGACCCTGTACCAAATATATATTTTTTTAAAATCTGGTATTTTTATAGCTCAGCAGACTAAAGCACCTGCTTTGGCAGACACAGGGACCAGGGTTTGATCCCTGGCATGCAATGTTGTCCCCACCCCAGGCACCCTGAAACTGTGATTGAGACTGGGTGTGGTGGCATGCGCCTGTAATCCCAGCATTTGGGAGGCTGAAAATAGGATCACTATGAGTCCAATCTACATAGTAAGACTCTGTAGACCCTATACTAAATACATAAAAAAAATATTTTTGGTATTTTTAAAAATGAAAATGAAGGGCCAGCAAAGATGGTTCAGCGGTTTAAAGCACCTGCTTAAGCAAGCTTAGGCAACCACAGGGACCGCAGTTTGATCCCTGGCACCACATGCTGCACCAGCCCCACCCCTAGGGTAGGTTCAGCTGGCCATAATAATAATATTAAAAAAAAGAAAAAGAAAATGAAATGCCAGCCATAGTGGTATATACCTGTAATCCCAACTACTCAAGAAGCTGAGGCAGGAACATTGCAGATTTGAGCCCAGACTGAGCAATTTATTCAGACTGTCTCAAAATTAAAAATGTTCAGTGGTAGAGTGCTCCTCTTGGGTTCAGTCCCCAATGAAAGGAAGGAAGGAAGGAAGGAGAGAAAAGAAAAGAAAAGGAAAGAAAGAAAGAAAGAAAGAAAGAAAGAAAGAAAGAAAGAAAAGAGAAGGCAAGGAAGGGAAAATGGGAGAAAATGGAGTAAGAAAGAAAAAAAACTTTATGGAGTCACCTGCCTATAATATCAGCACTCTTGGAGACTTAGGCAGGAGGATTGCAAGTTCAGGCACAGCCAGGGAAATTTAGTGACTTAACAGAACCCTGTCCCAAATTTTAAAAAAATAGTAAGGGTTGGGAGAAAAAAAGGGGGGGCAGTGTTGGGAGCTGGGGCTGTAGCTCAGGCTATGGATTCAATCTCCAGTACAAAAAATAAAAAATAAAAAGATAGAATGCCCCAAAATGATCAAAGGGAATAGGGTTAAAGGAACTATTTTTGTGAAGAAGAACCTCTTCCTGAATACAGTCACAGATTTTTCAGAAAATTGGCCCAGATGTGGTACTTGGCAGGGGGGTGGGTCTAGGCATGTCTGAGACCCTCACTGTCCACTTCTGCTGTCCCAAAGCCTCCTGAAGGCCATTCATGACCAGGGTGACTCTGGGTTCTAAACTGATGTCAGTGGACATTTATTAACTGCTCTCTGTCAGATCCCATCTGGCCCGATGCCTGAAGGTAGTGTGGGACAGCCTGTGAGATCCAGAAACCCCGAGGGAGGACCAGTCCTCAGCTGGCCACAAACATGCCCTTGACCAACCTTTTGCTCTTCTCTGGCCTCTGTTTCCCCGTCTGTTCAAGGAACTTTAATAATCTCTTAGCTCTTTAGTTCTGCATGGCAAAAACAATGGACCAAACTTTTTTTTTTTTTTTTTTTTGGCAGCATATTTTCCTTCCTAATGAAGCCAGGCCAAAATTAAAATGGCCTTCCATTCCCCATGCATCTCATTGCAGGCAGCAGAGCCACAGATCTGAAGCAGGCCAGGGAGAAGCTGCTTAGGGTTTAAATGTCAAACTCTTGATCCCTCTCACTGGAGAGGAGATGTCTCTTGGATAATCCAGAAATGTGAAATAATCCAAAAACCATTCCTTCCAGGCTCTGGTTGGGGAAATGAACCGGTGTGGGGGCTGGGTGTTTGGGCAGGTCACAGCTCAGTGAAATACATAATGGAACCACCCAGTGAGGCTGAACAGAGGAGGAACTGGGATGCCATCCAGCCCCACATTCTGGCCCTGCTCCCCACCCAGGGCTGGGAGTTAACAGCACTGTCCTCCAGCCAATGCCTGCAGTTGTTCCAGAGCCATCTGTGCGGCAATCCCCCTGTGCCAGGTATTGCAGCACCATTTGGTCCTCAGGGGGCTTCCTCTTTAGAGAAGAGGACAGTAAACAGAATGACACTGAGAATTTGATCGTTACAACTGTGAGAAGGATGGATGGTGCAGAGGAAACAAAGCTAGGAGACTGGGAGCCTGCAAGGGGTTGCCCGGACCTTGAAGCTGCTGCCTGAAGGATGAAGGGGCCAGACAGCTAGTAGAGACTAGCACGGGGAGCAGAGGGAACTCAGCGTGTATGGCCTTGAGGCAGGAAGGGGCTTGGCTCTGAGGAATTGATGGAAAAGCAGTAAAGCTAAATAAGGAAGTGAAGCAGGTAGCACTATATCACGTAGAGCACTGGAAGGACTTGGACTGTTCCAAGACAGGTGGAGGGGCTGCTGCAGAGAGGCTTCTCAGCAGGAGAGCTCAGGTCACAGACGTTGAAGCAGGAACACTGGCTGCACAGGTCCAGACAAGCAATGGGTGGTAGCTTGAGACAAGGTGTCCCTTTCTCTAAAATGGCACCGAGCTCTTCCATCTAGGGGAACACTCCAGTGACAGATAAAATTGTGTCAGAAGGGAGAAAGGGCTGAGGATATAAGGAAGAGAGTGGCAAGAAAGGAGACTTAATAGAGGGAGTCACATTGTCAACAGAAGGCTTAAGCAGAGAAGACAATGACGCGCTCACTCACCAACATGCAGTGAGCAGTTTTGATGCTGGGAGAAGCACTAGAGAAGCAGTAATTCAGCCCCTTCATTGCCGAGCGCTGGGGAGACAAAGCACACACAGCCCCTGCCTTCCAGTTCGCATCCACCCCAGGAAGCTGAAGCAAGTACACAAAGAACCTAAAAACACCTGGTAGGAAGTGGCAAGTGCCCAGAGGCAGGAACAAAGACTGTGCCAGACAGCTGGGAGAACGGTCAGAAATCATCCCTCTGCCTGCTTGGTGAGAAAAGGGACACATTTGTGCTGGGCCCTTCCTGTAATTCTGTGCCCGCGAACCTTTTATAACAGCCTAGGAGAGGCTCTGCTTCCTGCCCCCATCAGAGTTGAAGCAGGTACGGTTAGGAATCTGGCCCAGGGGACCCATAGTTAGTGTGTGGTAGAGCCAGATTTGGAACCCACTGCTGCCCCTCCACAGCCTGGGGACTCTTGCCATGCAGCTGCGCCGTTCCACCCTGCATCCTCGTTCCTCAGCAATGAAGGATCAGATTGGACGAGCCCTTCTTTTCAGGTCTGACATTCTAAGGGGATTTTGAGGTTCTGTGGAAGGAACTGGCACTTGCATTTGACCTTGAAGAATAGGCAAGATTGGGAAACAGGGAAGGGTATTCTAGGCAGTGGGAACTGTGTACAAAGGCAGGTTCCATTGCAGAGTGAGTAGAAGATGAAAGGCTTGAGGAGGGAGTGGGGAATGTGGGGCACGACTGGGCTGAGAGCCATGGCTGACAGGACAGAGATGGGGAGGGGGCTGGGCCCAGCAGATATCTTCTTCGGCCCAGACAGACTGGCTCCACAGTAGGACCCTGTGGACTGAAGATTGGCCCTAGCAGACCAGGGGATGAGAGTGGGAGAGTAAAAAGGGCCTCAAAGGTGTTCAGGAATCTCGAGTCCCTCTCCCCTCTCTTCCCCCTCTTCCCTCCTCCCTCTCAGGCCTGGAACTGAAGCCAAGAGAAATGTCACAGGTCCTCCAAGGTTACACCAGCTGGGGCCTGACTGGAGCAGGAGGCAGTTTCCAAGGCCACCATCCAGCTGGGGTCAGCAGGCATGTCCAGGCCCGGCTGCTCTGGGCTTTGTCTCTCTGTGTCTTGAAACCTTGAAAGGTCACTTGGTCTTGCCCCTGACTCTGAGCAAGAGGCCTCCAGTCAGGGCTCAGCCAGTCCTGCCATGCCTGTTATGGGCTCTGGCTCTTCCCCCTTCTGTGAACCTATCCTCCCTCCAATCCTGCGTCTTGCCACTCCTACGGCCACGTTTAGGCGGGCCTTCTGTGCTGAGGCTCCATTCCCTGGAAATGCCATCTCTCTGTGAACACGCCCTCTCGCACTCCTCCTCCCTCAGCTCCCCACATCCCGGAGCAGAGCTCTGCAACTGGAGGGTGATGGCTAGGAGCCCACCTGCGGTTTCAGACAAGCCTCTGCGCACCACCTGGTTCCATCCCTTCCCAGCTAGGTGACCTGGTGAGTCATTCACCTGGTGAGTCACGTCACTTCTCTGCGTCTCTTGTGAGAATTAAATGAGATTACATGTGAAGCACATAGCCTGGTCCTGGCCCACAGCAGGCTCGTAATCAGTGGGTGGCAGGAGGGTGGATAGATACCTTTCTACAGATTGAATTTTGGGTCCTCTGACCCAATCTGTGAGTCACACACTTCAACCCTAGCTTCTGGACTCTTGCTGAGGCCCATGGAACCCTGTGTGTGTCTGGGGCCTTTGGAGGGAGACTTTAAAATACCACGGAGTTCTTTGCTCCAGAACCTGGGCTAAGTCCTCCTGGGGGTAGAAGTGGGGTGGGAGGCTGTTGAGATGAGGTAAGTCCATCCCAAAGGACCTGAAGCCTGATGGGCAAAAAAAACCCAGACTTAACATGACCTGGGTCTACTAAGAAAATTGTCTAGTCACCCATACCTATCTTCTTTCCCAACACAAATAATCGGAGGAATACTTCCTTCTTCATAATACATCATGATTTTTTCTCGTGGCAGATTTGCTTTCTTTGTCATCATAACTTGCTACCATAAAGCCCTGTGTTTGTGTCAGAGAGTGGAAGAAGTAGGTTAATTCTGTGTGTAGCACACATGAAGTAGCAAGCTGCTCTGGGTCAGGCATTTCATCCAGTGCTAAGACAGATATGCCGTACTCCTATGGGGCTTGTAGCCTGTAAACAAGTGTTTGTTAACAGCCTCCACATATCAGGTGCACAGCTGTAATCCCAGTTACTGGGGACTGTGAGGCAGAAGGATTGCAAGTTCAAGGCCAGCCTGAGACTGTATCTCAAAATAAAATTTTTAAAAGGCTGAGTATGTAGCTCAGTGGTAGACCACTTAGCTAGCATTCATGAGGCACTGAATTCAGTTCCTAGCATGAAGATATAAAAAGGAGGATCATCAGGGGCCACTGTGCCGAACCATGTGAGTAAGGCATACAGCAAGAGCCTTCTGGGTGCGGGAACTGGGTCCAGACAAATTGGAGACTTCAGAGCTTCACACGTGAGCTAGGGCTCAGCCACCTGGGTCTCCGAACAACTCCACCCGAGTTCATTCTCCCCATTATGGCAGCCAAAGTGCTTGTTGTTCAGCACTTTTAGATGCACAGCGTCTGGAGCCCCTAAAATATTTATTGGTTGAATTGATTAAAGCACATCTGCTCCTGCAACTCCATTGCTTCACACCTTTTGATTGCATTCTTCCCTCTCCTGCCTCCTTGCCTACAAAATACAGGCCCCAGCTTCCCTGCATGGTATTCAGGGCTTCTGTCCTGGCATCCTGCCTTTTTCTGCCCTTCCTCCTTCACACATGCCCTAACTTAGCTGCCAGAGAATGCAGAGTCAGGAGGAAGCTATCCCAGGGGTCTTTCCCAAATGCGCCCTGTCCTTTTCCTCTTCTCTGGACTTGGTTACCCTTTCATGCCCACCACATTCTCCCACCTGTCAGTTTCTGACGTTTCACTCAGATACCACCTCCAACAGGCACTCCAGGATCCTGCCCAGGCACAATTAATCTCTAGCCTTTTATGCACCCATGACGGCCTTTCCTGGGAATGTCCTCACCACGCCATCGTCTTCTTTTAGTCCAGTTACTCATCTCTGCACCATCCTCCCCTTGCCCCAGTGTCTCATCAGGACCATTTCAGGTCCACTGCAGGGACCATGGTTTGATCCCCGGCACCACATGCTGCACCATCCCCACCCCCAGAGCAGGCTGAGCCACCCCAAAGACTGACCACTGGGATATGAATAAGGAACATAAATAAAGTTAAAAAAAAAAAAAATGTAGAACTCAGGAGGCTGAGGGCTTGGGAGATAGCTCAGGGGCACAAGTCCCTGCCTGGCAAGTACAAGGACCTGAGTTTGATCCCTGGTTCCACCAAAAAAAAAAAACTCAGAAGGCTGAGGCAGGAAGATCATTGCATGTTCAAGACAAGCCTGGGCTACAAAGTAAGGTCAAAGCTAGCCTGAACTGCATAGTGAGAACCTATCTCAAAAAAACAAAGGGGCTTGGGAGATAGTTCAGTGTTCTAAGCACCTGCCTGTCAAGCACAAAGACCCTGGATTGAGCCCCAATATTGCATGCCATTGCCAGCCCCGGAACCCCAGTTGTAAACTCCAGGCATGTCATGCCAGCCACCAAAACTGGTTGTGCTGGTGCTGGGGAGGCTGAGACAGGAGGATCACTACAAGTCTGAGCTGTTAAGCAAGACCCTGTACCAAAAAAAGAAATGAATAAATAGATTAAAAAAGAAAGAAAAACATGTAGAATAGGAAACTGAGAGAAAAGACTGACGACTGGGATATGAATAAGGAACAGTTTCAGCCCCACTGCCAGGCATTCCTAAAATGGGACAGGGAAGGGGTGTGCAAATAAACCAGTTCAAGCTGCAAGGGCTGACTGGGCTTTTGGAAGTCTCCCCTGCAGTGTGCAGAGGAAAAGGGACTTGCCTGAGCCCTTGGCCACTTGATCAATGAAAGCCTGAACAGTAGAGCTAGGGACACTCTTGGAAATCACCAAGTCCCACTGTGCTCATCTTTCCTCAGCCTATTCTTTGGCTGCACGGCTGGCGCTTACCATCAGTGACTCCTGTGTTACACAGGACATCTCTGGTACAAGGGCGGTTAGAACCTCCCAGGACAGGTAAGGGGAGGTGGGAGGCACCTACAGCATCCACACACATTTGCTAAGTGACCATGGATATGAACCCTCCTTGGTACCACTAGCGAGTGTTTTAGGCTTCCATGCCGAGCAGTACAGGAGGCAGGGGTAGATTCCTATGGGGTATAACAAGTAGAGCGAGAATCTGGGAACTATCTCAAGTGGGTAGTAGACGCAGGTTTTGAAAAACTCGAGCATGGAGAGAACTACCCAACCCCTCTGCCTGTGCACACCTGTCCCCAGCTAGGAGCCTTGCGATGCTTCATTGGACTCCAGGCCTGCCTTACCTAATGGTAGTCCTGTCTGTCAGGTGTTATCTGAACATCTGAAGCAGTATCGTCTCCACCCTTAGGAAGAGGTTTGCCCCGATCTCTTCTTGGGGCAATATCACAGTTGCAGTGTCTGAAGACCTCCCATCACCTGTTTGATCCGCCCTCATTTTACAGAATAGAAACAGGGCCAGCAGATCAGTTTGTTTTGTTTCTGTTTTTGTTTTTGTTTTTGTTTTTATTACTTTTTTTTTTTTTTTTTTTTTGCAGGACCAGAGTTTAAACTCATGACCTTGCACTTGCCAGGCAGGCACTTGTGCCACCGAGCTACCTCCCCAGCTCCCAGCAGATCAGTTTTAAGTTCTCATGTACCCTATTTGCCATCTGCTGTACTGCCTTATTTGACATTGAGATCCCTTCCCCACCCCCACCCCACCAGGACAGAGACTAGAGATAGGAGGCTAACCCTTAACTCACACCTGGTAGTTGATGGGAGTGTGAATTCATGTTTCCTGGTTGCTTCAGTGAATGCACAAATGTGTGTCCCTTGTGGGGGGAGGCTGTTCTCTGAACAACCTGATTTATATTATATATCATCTGCAGCACTTTGCATCTCTGTTCAGCTACCCCTCAGTGCTGCCTCTGCCCTCCCCCACTGCTGGGCAGAGACCACTTAATGCCCTGGCACCTCAGATGCTAAAACTGCTGGAGCATAAGAACTCAGCAGAATGTGGCTCTGAGGTTTCTTACGGAGGCACTAAAAGGTTACGGCTTAAGAACAGCGGCTGATGTCCCAGGGCCAGGTGCATGCTGGCATTGAGGGTACAGAGGTACCACACACAGCTTTTCGCCCTGGCAGAGCAGGGTAGGAAATGACAAGTGCACTGGTAGCTATGGTAACAGGGTGGCCTAAGGAGGCACCCTGGAGGTGTGCAAGAACTGAGCTGAACCTTGACACGATGACCAGCCTTAGATCAGTCATAACTCTGTCAGTCCACACACATTCGTGACCCCAGCGTGTTCTGGGCACAGTAATCAGCAGTGAGTGCAGAGCCACAGTCGCTCCTTCCAAGACTAGGTTAGGTGGAGCCCCCCCATTCTCCCTGAGCCCCCTCCAGGGTTTCCCATCGCACCTCCCCCATCACCCTATATAGAGATTGCGTGGCTTAGGGTCTCTGCTCTGCCTCTGTTTCATGAACCTCAAATGCAAGAGCAGAGCTGTTATTTGCCTTATCCCCAGTACCTGGCCCTGTGCTACTTGGCACCTTGGCCTTTGGGTGTTTGTTTTTTTTTTTTAATGCAGAGCTGAGCCTAGTGAGCTCTGGGTCCTACACAACCACAGCTTTATGCCTCTTCCCACCACGAACCCCAGGCTTTGATTCCCTCCCCATCCCCCCAGATCCTGCCAGAATCTCTGCTGGCCAAGTCCTGCAAGCTGGGAGGGTGGTGGGAGGAGGAAGGTGAGACGCGTTGGGCGGCTTAGCAGAGGGTGAGAAAGCTTCCTGCTGCCTGGCCCCGGGCACCGCGGGAAGGTTCTGGCAGAAGCTGCCTGCTGGGCTGAGATCACCATGGAGACCTGGCTTGGAGAGGGTCACTGGCAGTGGCTAAGGGCTGGTGGGGGCTGGTGCAGCAGGGATTTATGCAGAAGCTCCCAGCTTGCTCTGGGCCCTTGTGGGGAGCCAGTGGTGCCAGGGTTCAGCGTTTGAAACAGACCCCCCTAAGTCTCCCTTCACTTGTCACCCGACAGGTTTCTCCAGCGTGGTAACTGTCCTTCAGCTGCAATAAAGCAAGCCTCTGGATAGAGGCCCCCAGCTCTCAGTTGAACCTGGCACCCCCGATACCACAGTCCTGCCCTCTAATCTCTGCAGCTGGTCTGTCTTGTCACCCTAAATGTGGAGAGCTGACATGTATTCCCGTAGCACCTTCTATCCCCAAGAGCTGCTTTTCTGCCTACCACCCCGGTTGCGATACAGCTGCCACCCTATCACACGGGTTTCCCCTCCCTTCCTGCAGACCTGCAGCGCACAGCCCTTGTCCTCCCTCAGGACTCCACTCGCAGCCTAGTCTCATCACAGACCGGCTGTTGCCCCTGCCCTGCAGGAGCCCACCTGGTCTCCTGGCCCTTGGGAGCATCCTGGCAAGTCCAGCCTCAGGACAAAAGTTGTCCCTGGGGCTGACTGCCCAGTAGACAGCAGCTAAGGCTGAGCAGAATGTCAATGTGGCCCTGTTGGAAAGGGAAGCCAAGAAAGTACAAGGGAGGAGAGGCTTTCTGTCGCCGCCTGGCTCCTGCCGGTGTGGGGGAGGATGGCTGGCTCACAGAGGAGGCTTAGGAAGCAGATATAGCACCCCCACCCCTGCCCTCAATTCTGGAGGGAATAGTCACATACCGGGGGTGGCCAATAGGCTTAGGACTCTGAGAAGTGGGCAGGCTAATGGCCAGAGGCCTTGAGAACGACAGCCCTATCCTGGGCATCTTGTCACTCACCCAAGCAGAGCTGGGAATCCAGAGGGTAGAGAGAGATGTGGGAGCCTGAAAACCTCAGGATTGTCCAGGGAGAGGGAGTATGGCCAGCCTCAGGCACCTGGTGATTCTTTGCCAAACACAGGTGGCACTGTGTTGGGCAGTTTATTTCTTCCTTCAGAGGGGCTTCCCCATTACCTCACCTCTTTAAGAAACAAAGTGGCCTTGGTGGGACTAGGAAGAGGGTTGGGCTTAGAAGGCAGCTATGCTCACCACTATCACCGATGTGCAAGAGCATTGCATTTGGAAGACATTGAGACCTATGCTGGGCTGGGACCCTTCTGTCACTCCTCAGCACAGCCAGGGTGGGAGGACCTTAGGAAACAGGTTTAGAGGACCCAGGTGGTCCCAGGAAGATAATTAGTTTAATCTGTTAAGACTATACCAGCCTTCCTCTGCCTAAAAGCACTATACCCTGCCAAACGTAGAAGGTAGTTTTAGTATCCCCTTTTCACTGATAAGTAAACTGAGACTTGCAGAAATATGTCTTGTCCCAGATCACAGAGCTATTAAGTGGTGGTACTGGTGTCTGAACTTAGTTGTGTCAAACTCCAAAGTCCAAGCTAACAAATTCTGTCTACTGCTTGGCACCCAGATTCCTTACCCAGCATGTCCTTCACCTCTTAATGTGGGGCTTAGGCACTCCTGCTTTACAGATAGAAAAACTGAACTCCTAGAGGACTGTAAGGAGTCTCCAGGTCACGTGGTCAGTTTGCAGTTTACAGAAGAAGGAATAATGCAGTTACGTATCCCAGAATTTCATTACAAACTGAATGGGCCCCATTCTTAGCCTCCTTGGTGTAGAATTCAGGGTCTGTGCCTGCCACTAACTTCTGCCGTTTCTCTTGTGCTTCTTTGCAGCTTTCAGAAAACCAACACCGAGACCCCTCCCAGCGTCCACATGTCCTCTGGCAGGAGCGCCTGCCCCTCTGCCTCCCGTACCCCTTGCAACCCCATCTCCCAACCCCCAGCCCCCATCTCCTCCACGCAGAAGCCGAAGGTGAGCCCTTTCTGCACAAAACCAGCAATTGTAAATACTTTTTAAAAATGTACAAAACTTAAAAACAAAACACAGTTTTAGAAAAAAAGACAAAAAAAAAAAAGAGCGAGAGAGCGAGCGTGTGGAAGAGGTTGCGAGCGGGGCCTCCAGGTGTCCAGAGTCCCTGCAAGTATGCACTGAGAAATTTATCTACAGGTCGTTTGACAAAAATGAACAATATCCTATTTATTGTATATACTGTTTTATTATAAATCGTGGATTGTATATTGCATTCTGTAAACCTGCTGTGGTCCCGTGGTGTGCAAATTCGCATGGTGGGGGGGGAGGGTGAAGAATCTCTTGCGGGAGCTCTTTTTTTTTTTTTTTCCTTCCTTTCTTATTTTTCACTCTTGGGTTTCTCTTCTGTTGTTGTTGTTTTCTGTTGGCAGGACACACCCAAAGATCCAAGTTTGTATTAAAAAGAAATGAAAAAAAGCAAAAAAAAAACAAAAAACAAAAAAGCCAACTTTGTGTCTTGTGAAAAGGCGGGGAGGGAGGGAGGAGTGGAAGAGACACAGCTGGGGTTTGTCATGGCCAGTGGTCTACATGTGTCGTCCACCTGTGACTTCTCCCTTCCACCCGAATTGTAGGTCACCTTTACATTCAGGGCTTCCGCAGGCCCTCGTCCCACCCAGGCCCTGGACCCTTCCTGTTCTGCTCTCCAGCACTGCCTAAGCCCTCATCCACACCTATTGCCCCAGGTTGAAGCATTCTGCTTCCTGGCCTTCATTCTGCCTCAGTCTCAGATCTCCCTGACTCCTGCAACCCCTTATTCGATCCCAAACCCCAGGGTTCCATTTTTCTAGACCCTTTACGTTCTACAACCCAGTTTCCTCTTCCTGAGAGGCCTCTATTGCGGCTCAGGCATGAGTCTTCCTTCAGGACTCCTCTATTCCATCCCAGGCTCAGAACTCTGTCCCCACCTAGTTCACTTGTTCTATGGCTCCCTGACCTTTAAGCCCCACAGTTCTACCTTAGTTCATGAACACCTGAGACACTCATTCCTGAATCAGAGAAAACCATGTGCTAATCCGCCTGACCCCACCACTGGAATATGCCCTGCTGTGTGCCTGCCATTTGCCCCAGGTCCTGGGTCTCATCTACCTCCAGGCACCCCATTTGACCCAAACACAGCTGTACCTGTTTATGCAGAACCCAAGCTAAGGCCAGGCTGGTTAGTCACAAGATATTCCTCTTTCCATCCTGAATCCCAAATCTTGTGTCTCCTTTCAACTTTGGTAAGCTGAAAAAGGAGTATTTCTAACCCAGGCAGGCCCTCTTCTGATGGGCCTGGAAGAGCTGAGCTGTTTTCCACTGCCTGTCATTGGAGCTCTTGACTGTTCTCTCCTGAACAATGCCCCCTTTGGCTCCCAGTCTGTAGGAGCACTTTTCCCCATGACTCATCATTTTGTGTTAAATCTCTTGAGTGTGGGTTTTCCCTATGTCCCTTTTCAGTGAATCTCAGGAAGACACCCAGGGATGGATCTACTTGCCTAATTTTACTGACCCAACAACCAGCAAGGCCCAGGCTATAGAAGAATTGAAGGAATCCTTGGTCTGAGTGGGGAAACACACCCTCCTTCCTGGGTACCACTGTCCTGAATTGGGGGAAACAACACAGGTCACAGCCCCTGAAAGCTATAGTCTCTGTGCTGGATATAAAGGCCCTTCCACCCACCTAGCCCCTTTCACAGCTCCCTAAGATAAAATAGGGTCCTTCCTGACCTCTGAGGGAGAGATAACAGCACACGCAAGTTGACAGTCTCTTTTGGAGCTAGAAGTGGGGACAAATCATAAGGCCCCAGAGGGCCAAGAAGTGTGACCTCCCAGAGAAAAAGGCTTTCAGAGAACCTGGCCTAGTGTGCTGCACAGAAAAATGAGGACAACCCTGAAGGAGGAAAGAGCCATGTCCAAAAAGCCTAGCAAGGGTGTTGGGGAAATAGCTCAGTGGCACAAGTGCCTGCCTGGCAAGTACGAGGTCGTGAGTTCCAACCCCACTCCTGAAAAAAAAAAAAAAAACAAGCCTAGCGGTGTTGGAGGGTGACAGGAATTGCAGAATCCCAGTTAGCTGGTGTAGTAGTCTAGGCCCAGAGGCTGAAGCAGGAAGACTGCTGCAAGGTCAAGCCCCAGCTACAGAGTGAGAAACCCTGTCTCAAAAAAAAAAAGGTTCAGTTAGATCTGTCTAGAGTAAATACTCATTCAGCAACTGTCAAGGAGGCTGGCCAGATGGAGTGGGCTGGGCTGAATGGGCTTCTGAACAATCGGGGTTCGGTACAAGGTGAGTGATCAGAGGGCAGAGGCAGTGGGGGATTTCTCAGTGGAAGGGATTGGGCTTAACACCAGAGGCAGCTTAAGAAGGAGATGAAGAGTAGCTAAGGGTTTTGGTCCCTTTTAGAACTGAAGTGGGGGGGAGCGAGATGGTTCAGCGTCTAAAGCGCCTGCTTAGGAAGGCTTAGGCAACTGCAGGGCTCGATCCCCAGAACCACGTGCTGTGCCAGCCCCACCCCAGGGCAGGCTGAGCCTGCCATAACACACACAGAATTGAAGCGGGAAAAGGAGACCCATGGGGCTGGCGAGATGGTTCAGTGGTCTAAAGCACCTGCTTAGGAAAGCTCAGGCAACTGCAGGGACTGCGGTTCGATCCCCGGCACCACATGCTGCGCCAGCCCCACCACCAGGGCAAGCTGAGCCAGCCATAAAATAAGTAAAGAAAGAAACAAGCAAACAAATAAATAAATAAATAAATTTTAAAAAAAAAGGAGACCCATGAAGGAAATGGGTAAGGGGAATTAGGGAAGTAATAGCACAGAAAGGCATTTATTCTAAGAAAGGATTCACTCTAAACGAGGACACAGAGACAGGAAGCTGGAGAACGATTGGGAGGGATGCTAGATGAGGAGACCTGGGATTCCATGAGGGCTGAAGGGAAAGCTCAGTAGGAAAACGGGAAGTGGGGTCAAGAGGGTCCCCAGGGTGGAATCTACTGCTTAGTATGGGGTAAGGAGGGCCAAGATCTTTTCTGAAGACCATCCAGGACCAAAGACCCAGCCTTCGAGATGGAAGGTTCTAAGTTTTCTAGGAACACTTAAGAGTCCCTGAAAAAAGGGCAACAGGCCTGCCCAGCTGGGTGGGGGCAGGGGGGGTCACCTGTTGTATCTGTTGTTTTCAGGGCTGGAGCTCCACCCCAAAACCAGGGTGCTGCACCTGAACCCCGAACACATTTAAGACTACAAGGCTTCCAGATATTTGGGTTTTGCCACCATACTAAACATTTCCTATGGTGTTTCTTCAAAATAAGCTTTGAAACAGAATAAAAATGTTTTTGTCATTTGCAGACGAGAAGTTCACAGACATGGATTCAGTGACTTGTCCAAGGTCACATGGGAAGTGGCGGAAGTTCCTACTAGTTCCTCTTAATTTGTCTCAAAGTGACTATAGTTTTTTTTTTTTTGGTAGGACCGGGATTCAAACTCATGACTTTGCACTTGTTAGGCAGGCACTTGTGCCACGGAGCTATCTCCCCAGCCCCGACTAGTTGCTGTTTTATACCAATTGAAAGAAAAATATTCTGCATAGGACTGAGAATGTAGCTTAGTGAAAGTACACATGCTTATACCATCTACAAGGTCCTATATTCAATATCTAGCATTGAAAAAAAATTCTTGGTGCCAGGGAGATAGCTCAGCAGCATAAGCTCCTGCCTGGCAAGTGCAAGGTCCTGAGTTCAATCCCTGGTACAAAAAAAATTCTTCATAGTCCAGAAATAAATCCATTCTATAATAAAAGTGTTTACGCCTGGAAATGTGTCACGGTGGTGGAGGCCTTGCTCAGTGTGCTTGAGGGTCTGGTGCATAATGCACAGCCAATGTAATGATAAATACAGTAATAGAATTGGAGCTGGGGAGATAGCTCAGTAGAATAAGTGCTTCCCTGGCAAGCGCAAGGGCCTGAGTTCAATCCCCAGTTCTGGGAAAAAAAAAAAAAAAAAAAAAAATTTATATGGCTGGGGGCTAGGGAGATAGCTCCGTGGCACAAGTGCCTGCTGGGCAAGAGCAAGGTTGTGAGTTCGAACCCCACTCCCACAAAAAAAAAGTTACATGGCTCTACATTTCAGCTTTTCTAAACACATACACATTTGTTTGTTCTCCACAGCAAATGTCATGAAGCTTCATTGTTAATGATTATTCCCATTTTACAGACCGGAAACTCAAGAGAGAAGTCATTTGCAAAGATGACTCAGGAAGTGGTGACAGGAGAGTTCAAAGCAAGCAGTCTGACCTTGATTCACTGTAAAAATTAAAAGTGAAAACAGGTGAGGTGACACATTTATGCTGTAACCCCGGCACGTGGGAGGCTGAGGTAGGGTGATTGCTGCAAGTCTGAGGCCAACATGGGCTACAAAGTGAACTCAAGGCCAGCCTGAACAACAGAGTGACAAAACCAAAGTGAAAAATTTAAGCAAGACAACGCTAGCTCATACCTGTAGTCCCAGCCACTTGAGGGGCTGAGGCACAAGTATCACAAGAGTTCAAGACCAGCCTGAGCCACCTAGCAAAACCTTGTCTCATAAGTAAACGAAAGTGAAAACCTAGCACTGAAAACAAAAAAGGTGAAAATCTGTCCATTGTACCACAACCCGTGGTAACCAGCTGTGTCCACTCAGTCTGTTCACCTAAATCAGTGGTTCTCACTGCTCACTGTAGAGAAGAATCACCTGGAGAACTTCAGAATCCTGACACCCAAGTCTTAACCCTGAAAGATTCTGGTTTTATTGTCTGGGTTTGGGCCTAGGCGTGGGGAGTGGAGAAAGGGGATGGAGGGGCTGGAGGCTGTAAAGCTGTTCATATGGTTCTAATGTGTAGCCAAATTGAGAACCTCTATCTAATCTATTATGCTAAGTGTGGTATCCATGACAGTTCTTCACTGAGTGCCACTGAGTTACTGTGGTTCTCTGAGTGCCTGCTAGAAATGCTGTGTGAACATTCAACAGATATTTCTTAAGTACCTACAGATTTCCAAACACTGTCCCAGGCACGTGGGATACTACAGCAAACACGACTGAGTATATTAGTCTGATGAAACTGACATACTGGGAGATGCCCTTCTCTGAGTGGCAGGGGTTTGGACTCCCCTGGTGATTCGGAGGAGTGGCTGACTGGCAGCTCTTAGAATAGGAAAGACTTGTGTGCATGGCTGTGTACCTGTTGGGTCTTCTGACCCTGTGTCCAGATATGATTGAGAGAGAAGCCCAGGGCATGTTTTGGGGCTTGAATGAGTATGGCTGACTGTGTGCTGTATGTGTAAAGGTGTGCGTGACCCCTGCCTGAGAATATGTGGGCAGTGGTGGGGAGGAAGGATGCTGTTTACAAAGTAAACACCTGCTCACGCCACACAGATGCAGCACATACAGGCAGACAGCTGCAAGGAAGAAGCTGGGTTCCAGTCTTGGGCCAGGAGAATGCTGCCTTGGGTATGTGGGGGAGGCACAGCTGGGGCTGGAAACTCAAGAGTGGGAGGGAGGGAGGGAGGGAGGAAGGAAAGGAAGTTGGAGAGCCACATCCTTGATCTCTGCTCTGTTTGAGCAGTTCCGGACATGGTGCTCTGGGTCTCTGCGTGACTCTTGGTGTCCCTCTCTCTAATGTCTGGATCTTTGTTTCTCTTCTGAGTCTTGGCTTCTGTGGCAGATCACATGACTCTAGGTCTCCACCTCTCCAGTCTACTTGGCTGTGTGTCCCCTCTATGTCTCTTGCTTCTGCCTCCATGTCTGCCTCTGTCTCCATGCCCTTCCTTGTCCTTGCCAGGTGGGGGGAGGGCCCAGTGCTTAGGAGCAGGTGTGGGCTCACTCAGGCAGCAGGGAGTGAAGCTGAAGAGGGCGAAGAGCCAGCAGCCCCTGGACAGGGCCACACTCCAAGACACACACTCAGGTCGCTCACAGGAACCCACAGTGTCATATGAGCAAAAGTGGGGTCCAGAGGACATTCATAGGGACATACACCCAGTACAAAACTGCACACACAGCCACGCCCAGAGACACAAAGGCACCAGGTAGAGAGGATCACTAGTAGATATCAGTGGCTCACAAAAACAAAGACACATGTTTGATACAAAGGCACGCATAACAGACATTCATCCAGACACGGAAATACACATCCGGGACATTCCTCCAGAGGAAAAGCCAGAGCCAGGGACACATACAAGGGTGCAAAGACTTCAGGGACTGAAGTCACATGCAGGCACACAGACACAAAAGACAGCAGACACAACCACAAACTGAAATACAGATATGCAGAGACACAGGTACCTTCAGTGCACCTTGGCAATAACACTTAGAGGCGCACATTCAGGGGTCAGTAAGCACAGACAGTCATGAACCCTCAAGGACAATCGGAGACAGGCACAACAGAAACACCCAGGGACCCAGAAGGGACACACCCAGGCACAGGCAGAACAGCTTCAGTAACACACCCCTCCCTTGGGGCTCACTCTGGAGCACCTGAGGACACGCCCATAGGTGACGAACAGGGGCAGTGGGCCCCAGTGCACCTGGCGCCCTGGGCACGCCCCCAGGAGCCCCGCGGCCTCGGTGTGCGTGCCCGTGCGTGCGTGGCCTCCCGTGCGTGCCCGCCACCTGTGGGAGGCAAGGTGAGCACTGCGCCCGGGGCGGCCCAGCCGGAGGGGGGGGGACGGTTGCCATGGAGCGCGGAGCAAGGCCGCATACTCATGGGCGGCTACGGACGCTGCCCCCACAGCTGCCCCCCACCGGCAGCGCTCTCCTCGCTCTCCTACCTCCAGCACCCGCTAAGTCGTCCCACTCTGGCCCACGCGCACCCTGTACTGGGCCTGGACCTCCCCTCAGACCCAGAAAGGCCCAGCAGCCGGGCAAAAAAGGCCGTGGGGGGAGGCCAGTGTGGGCGACCTGGCCTGGGCACAGGCACCAAGCAGGCATGGCATCTGGGAGAGCAGGTGCTGCCTGAAAAAGAGGGGAGGCCATCCTGGAAAAGAGCACTGGGCAGAGGAAATAAAGTGGAACTTAACCCTGGGTTGCCACAGGGCTCTGTAGTTTGTCCTCCCCAGGTTTAGCGGGAAGGGGACTTCTTGACCAGTTACTGATACAGCTGCTCCCTTCTCTTGGCAGCTCTCTAGGCATGGTTTGATTTGAGGGGGACCAATCACCACACCTCCACACTGCAGTCCTACTACTAATCTGGGGAGGTGGGAGCAAGGAGAAGTACTGGGAGAGGAGGTGGTGGCACCAGAAGGGTTAACACCTTCCCATACCTTGATCCCAGTCCCAGAGCTGCCCTGACCCCCTACCCCATCAGCCCCACTGTGTTAATTGGCATGGAGGGACCCTAGCGAGGAGGGGGCAGCCAGCAGAGTGTTTCCAGGTAGAGGCAGTGGGAGGGGGCCCTAATGGGGGGGAAAGCAGGCAGTTGCCTAGCAACCCCACAGCTGTCTGTTGACCTAGAAGAAGCTGCGCTGTCTTGACACAGCTGGTGTTTACATGTAACCGAGGCTCTGGCTTAGCGCTTGCTTGGAGGAAAGCTGAGGCAAGGCCCTCGTGGCAGTCTGGCTCTGGCCCTGGCAGTCGTGAGCTTCATGCCTGCCTGCCCTTTTTGCTTCCATTCCTACCTCAAATCTAATGGAGACAGAGTGGGAGAGATCTCATGGCCAGAGGCTTTTGGACTAGGGAAAGTTGATGTACACACACACACACACACACACACACACACACACATACGGCACACATACACACAAAGGCCTTCAACATAGGATGGTGGGAGGCAAGAAAAGGAGAGGACTCAGATGCCAACCCCCACATACAGAAAACGCCAGCATGCACAGAGACACGGGGATGTACAATCACACAAAATCAAATGACAGAGGCTCACACAGACCTATGGACATAATGATATCCGAACTGACACGCAAGCACACAGAAACACAGCCACAAAGTGACTGAAGCCCTTCCATACAGATACGTCGACGCAGAAGGGAAACAGGCACTGACCATCTGACAGACACGCAAACACACGGAGGCCGAGACCGCCACTTTGCCATCGGCAACCCTTCCGTGGCACGGCTCTTCCTGCTAGTGTTTGCAGGCCTGCATGATGAAAGGCAGACACCCACATGCAGTCACCCACTTGCACGCACGGGAATACAGAGAAGCATGCAACTCACCAAACTTTCACTTACTGCCCATGGTGCCCAAGGCAGGCAATGGGTGGTGACAGGCAGAGACACACCCAGAAGCCCCACATATGAAGATGAGCGGGTTCCCAAAGGATCGCAGGCCCTGACAAGTCCCACCTGCACCCACATAAGTACCTGTAGCACCAACACGTGCCAGCCTAGGGTAAGCTGTACACATAGGTGAGGCTCCTCCTTGTTCACAAACTCTGAGTAGCGGCAGATCTGCCCTTGGATCAGAGGGTCCTAGTCATGCCAGGAGCAGGGTTAAATGAATCCACATATGGCTGGGGGCAACCCTAACCTAAAACCCTCGGAAGGAGATAGCCTTGTCAGTTTTTCTAGGAGGCCCTGTCTCAATGAAAATAAACAGTCCTGCGCACTAGAGTCCCTTGGCTGACAGAGGAGGAACCAGGAACCCCAGGTCTGATGGAGATCGGGTAGCTCTGAACACCACAAACAGGTATAGACACACAGAAACCTTCAGCCATTCTGAGGTGGTTCTTGAAGACTTCCTAACAGAGGTGAGCATGGGGCCTGGCTTTAGGTGCCAAGAGGAAAGGGTAGTTTATAGTGAGAAGGGCCTCCTTTCCTTCCCCTGTACCCTGCCCCCCTTCCGAGCAGTTCCTCCTTCCCACAGGGCCCAAGGGGCCGGCTGGGGCCCCATAGTCCCATCAGCCCAAGCAGTGAGCAGAAGGAGGAGAGTGGATATTTTTAGCTTCTCTGCCACTGACATTTCGCAGCAGGCGACCTGGGGTGAAGCTGAGTGAGTGCTGAAGGCTAGGAGAAGCCGACAGCGCCTTCCCGCCCCCATGCATGGTGATGCTCACATGAGTGGCACTGCTGCGGGTACCCAGATGCACGCCTAGACGCACAGGTGTGCCTGTGTACATGCCTGGTTCACATGCCATTCATGCCAGAAGCTTCACACAGCTAGACACTCCAAAAGTAGTCCATTTACACACACACACACACACACACACACAACCCATACAACCATTTTCCACACCTAGCCAAGTATGCACACACTTGTTTACATTCATGCAAGAAATGTTTTTTTCACTACACACTAAATATTGGGCACTATTCTAGATATCAGGGAGCAAAAGTGGTAAAAATCTCCATCTAATAGTTTACATTTTGGTGGAGTTTAACAAGAAAAAATAGTAATAAAATATTGCTTCAAGAACCACACGTTAGGGGCCGGCGAGATGGTTCAGTGGTCTAAAGCGCCTGCTTAGGAAAGCTCAGGCAACTGCAGGGACTGCAGTTCGATCCCCGGCACCACATGCTGCGCCAGCCCCACCACCAGGGCAGGCTGAGCCAGCCACAAAATAAATAAAGAAACAAACAAACACAACAAGCAAACAAATAAATAAAATAAAAAAGAACCACACATTAAGGGGCTGGGGAGATAGCTCTGTGACCTGGCAAGTGTAAGATCGTGAGTTCGAACCCCAGTACCACCAAAAAAAAAAAAAAAAGAACCACACATTAGGGCCAGGAAGATAGCTCAGTAGAATAAGTGCTTGCCTGGCAAGCACAGGGTTCTGAAATTACAAAGTTTGAACCAAGCCTGGACAATTTAGCAACTTAGCCAGAACCTCTGAAAGTTTAAAAATAACAGACTGGCGATATAGCTACCTCAGTGAAAAGACCATGGGTTCAATCCCCAGCATAAAAAAACAAAGAAAGAAAAAGAAAAAGAAACAAACATACAGTTGGGCATTGTGGTGCATGTCTGTAATCCCAGGTACTGGGAAAACTGAGGCAGGAAGATTGTAAGTCTGAGGCCAGCCTGGGCCACTTAGCAAAATTGTATCACAATAAAAATTAAGGAGTTAGGGAGATAGCTGGGTGGTCTAATTACATGCCAGGCAAACACAACGGTCCAGGGCTGATCCCCTGTACTGCATGGCTTACCAGCCTACCCTGGGTGTGCTGAGCTGGCTAGCAAAACCCTTTGTGGTGGCATACATCTGTAATCCCAGTGCTGGGGAGGCTGAGGCAGGAGGATCATTATGGGTCCAAGCTGTGTAGGGAGGCCCTATACCAAATAAATAAACAAATAAAAGATTTAAAAGAAAAATTAGGGGCCAGGGAGATAGCTCCGTGGCACAAGTGCCTGCCTGGCAAGTGCAAGGTCATGAGTTTGAACCCCAGTCCTGCCACACAAACACACACACACACAAAATAATTAATTAATTAATTAATTAAAATGTAAAGGGTGGTGGCTGGAGACTTAGCTCAGTGCTCCCTAGGTTCAATCCCTACTATTGCCAACAAAATGAAACAACCCACATGACAAAAGACAAATCCAGCCGAACATACACACACAAATGGTACCTAGCTTACATACACAGAATACAACCACCACAGAGCACATGAGTGCGCAACAACTCCCCAGATACCATTTACTGCCTGACACACACACACTTTTTTTTTTTTTTTTTTTTTGAGACAGGGTTGCGGTCAGGCTGCTCTCGAACTCATAGTGACCCTCCTGCCTTAGCTTCCCCAGGACTGGGATTACAAGGGTGCACCACCACGCCCAGCAAACACATTCTTCAAGTCCTCCCCACTCCTTGTGAAGTCCCAGCCTGTTCGCCACGGTGCTCCCAAGAGGCCCGGTCAGCACATGCTCTGCTCAGGCGCGCTCTGCGCAGCCCTGCTTTCCTCGTGAGGTGTGTGTAGCTACTGCACAGTGCAAGTGTGTACCTGTACATCGTCCACAGCGCCCAACCCTGCTGCCTCCAGAGCTCGGAGGTTGGGGCCAGGGAGCAGCCTAGAGGCCCCCATCCTAGCTCCTCAAGGGCAGGATTCTGTGAGCTCAGTTTGTTGGGTGCCCATGTTGGAGGAGGAGGTAGGGTCTGATTCTCAGCTCTGGCCTTGCCCCTTTCTTTGTTCTCCCACCTCCTTCCTCTCCTCCTGAATTCCTCTCTCTCTCCCATCCCACCCTTACCTCTCCAGGAGCCAGCCCTTCACCCAGAACCAAGGTTTCCTCCTCTCTTCCAGGTTCTGCTAAATAGTGTCTGAGCCTTTGTGACAAACCGATTGCCTAACATAGCTCTTGAGACAAAAAAGATCATTGTCATAGCCTAAAGCCCAGGAAGAAGAAAGCTAAATGAGCCAAAGGAAAGGTAGGGCTCACTGGACCTTCAGCCCATACACCCAACAGACAGGACTGAGAGAAGGAGCCCCCCTCTAATACTGGTTCTGCTGCGTGATCCTGGATCTGTTGCTGCCCCTCTCTGAACTACCACTATAAAAATAAGGGGTTGCAGTGGGGAATTTTTACTGCAATGAGATTCTCAGACACTGTAGCAGTTGTGTAAACAGGGAGAAAGACTGGGAGCTTTGGGAGCCTCGTTAGAGCCATAAAAGCCCCCTCCCCAGAAGCTCCCTAGAGCCTCTCTCAACAGCCTCCACCTCCTTCCAGGGTTGGCTAGTCTGGATTGAAGCACCAGAGGCCAAGAGCTCCTCCTGCCCTGCAATACATATAAACACATGTGCTCCTCCAAGATGCAGCTACTTCCTCTACCCTCCTAGCCCTCGGTATCCAGGCTTGTGTATTTAGGGGCTCGAGTTTGGGCTCTGTGCCTCAGAACAGTCTATGTGTGCACTGTCTGTCTGTCCGTCTGTCTGCCAACAGCCTGCAGGCGCCAGGAGGGGAGGCAGCAGTGGGGAAGTGGGGGTGGGGAGGAGGTAGCGTTGACAAGTTCCAATGTCTGGCTTTCCCTCCTGGAAACCCCGAGCTGGGGCTGGCCCCCCCTTCCCTTCCTGTCTCTCTCGCTCAAGCACGTCCCTCCTAAGAGCCCCTCTCTGCAGACACCCCCAGTGGAACCAAGCCCAGATTTGCTGCCAAGAAGGCCGACATTTCTTAGACTTGCCACGTTAAAGGGGCCTGCGCAGGCACGCACTCAAATCCTACCCCCCCAAATCCTCCCCCTGCACACATTCAGACGACCCGAAACACACAAAGACATGGTTGGACACAGCGGCCACCTGTGCCCACAGGAGGTAGCACGTGGAGTGCCTCTGACCCCAGGCTCACAGACAAGCACAAACATAGCCATCAACTCCCTCCCCCTTCCTGCACTCAGCTTCCCACACCCCAGCACGCGGTTTCCAGCACCCAGCGCTCACAGACACGCACAATAGTCACACACAGGCCGTTGGTACAGAGAAGCAAGTGCAAGCCACAGTAGTCTCTTTCCACAGTGCTATCAGCATTACCCCGCCACTGCCACCACCACTGTCCTGTGGAAATGCAGCCACGGAAACACAGTGCCTGTGCCGCCAGCTTCCCAGTACCCACAGCCAAGTATATAGAGCCACACACGTTGTTCCTGTGCCGCCACCAGTAACCACGCTTGCAATATCTGCTGGGCACAAAGATGCCATATGCCCACCCCCTGGACACCCAGACTGGTTCACATGGTTACACAATGTCATCCTGGGCACTGAGGCATGCAGCACTCCCATACACACACACACACACACACACACAATCACAACTTCTCATGTGCACAAAGGCAAGCTCATCCCCACACTTCTGTCCTTGTCCTCTTGTACAGACACACAGGGGCTCCCAACACACCCAGACATACGCCAGCTCAGTCCCCTGTACTGATCCTTTGTACGTAGCCAGATTTCTTGGCCCTGGTGCACACTGCTAGATACATTCCTCTGTACATAGTCTATGTTCGACCTCAGGACACACACACCTCTCCCTCATGCTTGCACACACACACACACACACACAGACAGTGGTTTTGTATGTTTTTTATATGTTCACACAAGCATGAACACACAGCATGTGCACACTGAAGCAAAGAGGCTCACAGAACGCCCCCATCACACACTTCCACGCACACATATATGTGTGCATGTTCCCAAGGGGACAGACCCAGCTGCCTAAACCTTCCACCTGGTACCCCAACTCCAGCCTCCTGCCTCTCTCCCTCGGCCGGTGAGACTGGGAAGGGCTGGGAAGGTTGGGGGCTGGCCCAGCCCTTTTTTCCCTCTCTCCACCGGCTGGCTTGCTCCCTCCTGTCTGGCAGAGTCAGCCAGCCCAGCGCCCGTTCCAGCAGCCCTGGCTGCTTTGGGCAAACTCTCGGCGGGTTGGTCTCAGCTGATGCCGCATCAGCAGCAGCAGCAGCAGGGGCGAGAAGGCTGCAGGCGGCTGCCAACGTGGCAGACGGCGGGCAGGGAGGCAGGAAGGAAGCTGGGCCCATTCTGCGCCCACTCACTGGGGGAGACAAAACCAAGGGGCTGGATGAGCAGGCGAGGCAGCTGGGCAGGGGGACCTTGTGCACAGCCTGGGCTCTGGGCCCACATTGGCCCTATACTTGCTGGGTGACCTTGAGCAACTTGTTCCCTCTTCTAGTTCTATTTCCTCCTTCAGCAAGTGAACAGTCTGGACTGGACACTTCAGCTTCATATCTTTGCATCCAGTTCCATGAAAGGAACTCACAGGAGGGAGACAGACAAATGCTTCACTTTTGTGCAGTGATCACTGACAAAATATTTTCATTCTACAAAACTAATGCCATTTTATAGATAGGAAAACTGAGGTGCAGAGAGGCCAAGTGATGTAACTAAGGTAACCCGCAGCCAGTGAAGAGCAGAGATGCGATTTCTGATTCAGTCCTAAGATTAATGCTGCCTCCTTCATCTTCCAGCTATTCCATGCCCTCACTACCTTCTCAGTCATCCCCTCACCCCACATCTCAGCCCTGGGCCCCATCAGAGCCACCTGGATCCGCCCTGGGGAGTCAGGGTGCAAAGGCCAGACAGGCCTCCCACCAGCATTCCAGCTGCCACTGGGAACACAGCTGTCAGCAGGGCAAAGAGAGCCAAAAGCTGCCTCCTGAGCAGGCCCACATAATTGGTACATTGTCAGCTCAAAAACAGAGCTGCTGTGGGATCTTGGGCTACCCCGCGCCTCAGTTTCTTCATTTGGCTGGCTGGCGGCGTGCATTGGACTAGATAATTTCCAAAGGCCCTTTTAGCTTGGTAAATTGCCTTGGGTGTGACCAAGGAAAAAGGAAAAACACGGACAGGGAGGCAGCGGTATCTATGTCCCCAGCCAGCCACAGCATGCCTGAGGTGTCTGAAGCTGTGAATTTGGCTTCTGTCTCACCTGCAAGCTGGGTGACATTGGCATCATCTCTGAGGCCCACATGAGGGAGGGGCTCCTGAAGTGTTCATGGGAAGGGTGGTGGGACAGACAGATGGACCCACAGAAGTATGAAGAAGAGAAAGGAAGAGAAGTGTGGACCACTGCTCCAGGGTGTTCAGGAGAAAGCAAGAGGAGATGCAGAATGAGGCTCCCCACTGCCCACCTCATTTATTTATTCCACAACCCTTTCCTGCAGCTTGTGCTGCTGAACCCTGTCAGCCTCAGCCTGTGGGGAGAGCAAACATGGGACAGTTACAGGAAGGTGGAGTATATGCAAGCTGGGTCCCAGGGACAATGGAGGATGCACCCGGCTGGTCTACTAGATTGAAAAAAAAGGCCTCTGGGAGGAGATGGCACAGGTATTGAGTGCAGATGTCCCAGCAAGTGGGCATGCTCATGCATGTGCTGTGTGTTTCTGTGTGTGGTTGTGTGGACACACATGGATGCACACATGTCAGTTATTATCCCCATTTTACAGGCAGGGAAATCAATGCTCAGAGGCAGAGAGACAGAGCCAGGCCCGCATTCGGGCCTGCTGACTGCAGAATCAGTGTTTTGTGTGCTGTGCCATGCTGCCTCCCGAAGGAGTGAATTGCTAATGGTGGCATTTCAGATGTAGTGACAGTGCTCTGGGAAGAGGTTCTGGACAGATGGTTCCCAACTGGGCCCCTGCCTCAGGCTAGCGGAGCAGAGGGTTGTCAGGGCAGGCGAAACACACCCCCCTCCATTCTGCTAGCGTGTGGGATGCAGGCAGGTCCCCTCCCGACTCCTCACCATCCCCCTGCAGCCCTTTGGCCTTGCCTGGGTGACCTGCATGAGCTCAGCTTCCCAGCAGCCCTGCGGAGGAGTCAGCCTGGGCAGAGGCTGCCTCTGCTCTCACTGCTTGGCAGTGCCAAGGGAGGTGGGGCTGCAGAGGGGTGAAGGTGCCTTCCAGCCACCGAACCTCTATCCTGACTCCAACTCAGGTGCCCCTGGGGTTTGCTGCAGAGGCCCAGGGTGGGATGGGTGGGATGGGTAAGACGGAGCTGGGTGATACAGGCATGGTCAGGCCCGTCCCTGTTGCCGCAGCCTTGTTGAGCTGCCATTAACAAGTGGCCGGAGGTTGCCGTGTCTCCATGGAGACCAGACAGTCAGTGCGGCTCCAGGGTGAGGGCCGTGATTAGTGAGTGTCAGCTTTGCCAGCCCTGCTCTTCCCGCCGCCCACTGCTGGACTTGAGACAACAGGCCTGGTGCAGGGGAGAACTCTGAGGGGGCTCAAGGCCCTTGTAGGAAAGGGGCACCTGGGCCTAGCCCCAAATGCTATGTCTTTGTCTCCCCCAGTGGGTCCTCAATTCCCCTCCTCACATCACCTGGTTTCCTTCTCCAATCCATCCTCCACACAGCCACCTGGGTGAGCTTTTTAAAATATGAGCTAAATCCTGGCAGTACCTATCTTAAGAATGTTCCATGGCTCCCCATACCCTAGAGGCTGAGTCCAATTCCTTATCATGTCATTCCATGCATTCATTCATTTGTTCGTTTGTTCATTCAAAAATTTTTTTTTTCTTTTTTCTTTTAGTACTGGGGGTTGAACTCAGGACCCTGTGCTTTCCAAGCAAACGCTTATTCTACTGATCCCCCCAAAAATTTCTTGGTACTTAGAATTAAGCCCAGGGAGCAATGAGCTATATCCCCATCCTTTTTAAAATTTTAAAATTTCAAGATAGGGTGTCTCTCAGTTGTCCAAACTGGGCCCAAATTTCCTTCTGCTGCAGGCTCTCAAGTTCATAAAATGTTCTCGAGCATGTATTATGTGTTACGGAGGCTGCCAGGTATACAGAGAAATAAGCAAGATCTCTGCCTTCTCTGGACTTCCAGTGTAGTGAGGAGGATTCACTATAAACAAAACACAAGTGAGGCGATATGGTTATAACACTGGGGATCGGGAAGGAAATGAAGACAGAGTTGGTAGTGAATAATTTTAGGTGGCTTCACTGAGGAGGCAACATTTTGAAAGAATTGAAGACATTTCCCTCCTTCCTTCCTTCCTTCCTTCCTTCCTTCCTTCCTTCCTTCCTTCCTTCCTTCCTCCCTCCCTCCCTTCCTCCTTTCCTTCCTTTGCAGTACTGGAGGATTGAATTCAGGGTCTTTGCATTGAGCTACATCTCCGGCTCTTTTTATAATTTTTGATTTTGATTTTGAGACAGGGTCTTGCTAAGTTGCCCAAGCTTGCAGTCCTCTTGCTTCAGCCTCCCAGAGTGCTATCAGGATCACAGACATATGTTTGCACACTGAACTAAATTTTGGGCACAGATGAGGACCCACCAGTGGGCAGACTCGGGGGAGGATCATTGAGGGATCCTTGCCAGGGCTCCAGCCACCTGCCTCTCTGTTCTGGCCTTCTCCCTCCCTGTTTCCAGCCCCCTCCTCCGTGTTTCCTGTCTCTGTTAAAGGCGTAGGGCTTTATCCAAGTGAGAAACACTTCTGAGTCATCAGCCAGTCTTTCTGTTCCTTGGTGCCCACCTCTCTCATTCTCGGGTCCTGTCAACTCAGTCACCATCTCCTCTCTCCTCACCACTACAGCAGACCCCAGCGCATTCATTCCCACTGTCACACCTGCCCCCAGCAGGCGTAATCATTCTTTCTTCCAAGCAGAGGTCGAGTGTCCCTGTGTGCTGGGCACAGTGCCACAGGGCCTTGCGGATACAGTTAGGAGCAGGCACACAATGTCTGCCCTCGGCCAGAGTCCAGTCAGGAGGCGGGCAGGTCTGTGAGCCCAGAGGAGGAGAAAGAGGACATAACCTGGACAGGGTTGCCTAGTAGTGTTCCAGGAGGAAGCGCCGCTCCCCTGAGACCTGAAGGAGGACAAGGAGTTAGAAGGCCAAGGGAGGGGGAAGATGTTCCAAGCAGAGGAAGGACCACGTGGGAAGGCAGGAAATAAGAGAGGTCAGAGCTGGACCTGGAGGCTGGTGAGGAGCTACGGAGGGACTTTAACCCATGGGAACATGCTCAGATCTGCTCCCTGACATTCAGCCTCTCCCTTTCCGGTTTGCTCTCTACACTTCAGTTAGAATCATCTATTTAAAACAGGCACAATCCTGCTCTGTCTCCCCAGTCCTTTAAAGTCCAAGCTCAGCAGCGTGACACTCAAGGCTCTTGAAATGGCCTTTCAAGCTTCATTCTTACCACTCCTCCCAGCCAACTCTGGGTTCGGCCACACCCAAACAGGTCATATCCTTCTGTGGCTCTGGGCCTTGGTCCAGGTTGTGCATTTCTCCTGGAATGCCCTCCCCCACTCCAACTCTGAGGGCTGAACACAGATGTCTCCTCTTCTGGGAAGCCCTCCTGACCCTTCTTCCCCACCAGAATAAGCTTCTCCTCTCTACTTCCTGGACAATTATGCATAGCTGAGGCTCACTGACTGCTTCTTCCTATGTGCTGGATTTCATATAAGCATTTCATGTTAATGACCTGTTGAAACCTCGTGGCTAGCTTGTAAACATCTTATCAGCAGCAGCACTTAGGAGGCTGAGGCAGGAGGATCGGTGCAGGTCCAAGACCAGCCTGGGCTACAAAGGGAGCTCAAGGCCAGCCTGAACCATGTAGCAAGACCTTGTCTCAAAAAGAGAAAAAAAAAAAAAAAATTCTTATCATCATCCCCATTTTACTCAGGTGAAACTGAGTCTGGGAAAGGTTAGGTGACCCGCTTAGTTCCCACAAGTAAAAACTGGACTTGGGTGTAGCTCAAGGTAGAGTGTTTGTCTCCCATGTACAAGGCCCTCTATTCAATCCGCAGTAAAACAAAACAAAGTGAAACCAGACTACCAAAGAAACAATGGTGGCACATGCCTATAATCCCAGCACTTGGGAGGCTGAGGCAGGAGGATGGGT
>PVKN010002903.1:0-39982 GCA_004027915.1 Capromys pilorides
TATACAAAAGACTAATTCTGAGTAGTATGTGTTCATTAGCCAAGAACGTGTGTTTATGGAGCTGAGCTTGTGGGTTAAAATTTTCATGTTTATAATTTTTTTCTTTTACATCTTTCCAAATTTTATTCCATTCTTTGTGGTCCAGGAGACTGCAGTTTACACTCTTTTTGGAGACTGTTGCTTATATCTACAACTATTTTTTCTGATCTCCGGTTGGTCGTAGTAATCTTGATAGCATCTCTGAATCCAATCAATGATGAGACTCTGGATGATGCTCCTCTTTTCCAAGTCTGATTACAAACACTTTGTAGAGAGTGGTAGATTCCACATGATCATATCCCCGTTTTCTTGTCTGGGGCCACACATAATAACAATTCGCCTTTGCTTGAGCACAGGGCTACATAGTTAATAAAATGCTTCTTTGGCTTTTGGCTCCTTTATCTCTTCAGCAATTCTCATGGTGTGATTGTGGAGAGGCCAGGCCTTCTTACTCCTATTTTATTGGGAAACATCCTAAAATTTAGATGAGATAAGCAGCTTCCTTGGCTATAACAAGTGGCAGAACAGGTTTTGGAGTATAGATATCCTAAATAACAGCTACAGTTCTTTCTTTTCTGCAGAAATTATAGGGAGTATTCATGCACCCTCAGTTCCCAAGCCTGAGCTGTCCCACACCTCCCTTCTTATATTCTGATTGAGCCTCTGCCCCGACTGTATTTAGCTGCTATCTCTTTTGCTTGGAGGTGGATGGGCCCATGACCTTGGAGGACAGCAGTGCTGTCCCATGGGTTTATTTACCCAGTGGGTCAGAAGACACAAATTGTGCACTAGCTCTTGAGGAATCATGGGCTCTGTCAATGGCTTATCTTCTCCAGGCACCAGGATGGGAAAGTCCTCTACCATTGCTCATGTACTGACTTAAACACCATGGGCCTGAACCCGAAAGAGATGTGCAACTTTCCTAGGAAGGGTGAGGTGCTCTTTCCTCTTCTCAGTGAATTGTACTATCTGAAGTTCCCTCCTGAACTCCCGCTGTTAACCTCTAAATGTTTGCAATATTGATCCTGGAGTTTACAGACTTCACAACTTTAGTGAATGCTATTTCAAGCCCTAGAGAAACTGGTCACTCCTTGGGAACAGCTCTGTGTGACTCTGACCTTCACTCTGAAAGACTGGACTGGCTGCACATAGAAAAAATGTCACTGAAGCCCCAGTCAAGAAGGTGGCTTTACCCTGAAGTAGTTTTGATTCCAGGGTGACTTTTTATAACATGATTTATTTATTTGGTACAGGATCTCACTATGCAGCTCAGATTTGTAGTGCTCCTTCTGTCTCAGCTTACTCAGTGCTGGGATTACAGGTGTACACTACCATGCTTGGTTTTGGTTGCCAGTATGGCTGGGGCCAGCACAGCATGTGGTACTGTGGATTGTACCCAGGTCTTTGCCCTTATCAGGCAGGCATTTACACCTCTGAGCTATCTCCCCAGGCCTCTAGCGTGACTTTTACTGGCTCTCTTCCATTTTGCTTTTTCTGTTTCAGCATAAAACCACATCCATTCATTTTTTCTTCTAAGAGTTTCAGCCTTCATGCTTTTTGTTAAATTCCAAGACTCAGAGGCTCCTTGCTTTGGCTCTCCCTCCTCTTCCTCCCTACTTCTCACTGCTTCAAGCATAGATCGAAGTCTTCCTTGCTTCCGTGTAGCTGATGAACCTTTTGGTTCTCAAAACTATTCTTCTGGCCTTTTTCCATCACAGATTCAGGCCCTGGACTTTCTTGGTAGTTCAGCTCAAATTTCTCCATGAAGCACTCTTGATAACTCCTATCCCAGCAGTCTTTTCCTTTTCAGAGAACTCATTTGAGGATGCCAATGTGCTTGGCTATCACTTTATCCTTACATGCTTCTTTCTCTCATTTCTTTCTGTTCACATAACATGTGTCAAAGTAGGCTGTGAACTAGTCAAGGTCAGGAGTGTTCCTGTGCCCAGGGACCATACATACACACTGATTGCTTGATGGGTTAAATTTATCAAGAATTTTAGAATTTCCTTGATTTAACTATAGCAGTCCTCACATTGCAATAGTTCAGATGACTAGGTCTCACAATGCTGGTTGTGGAATAGAGAATAAGCACAGATGTTGCTCAGAGTTCATGGCCATTGGGCTACTGGGGAATGGCGGAGCTGGGCAAAGTCTCGTCTAGAATCATCTCTGTTTTGCTATCCATTCAGGTAGAGAATACAGGGAGAGGAAGGTGTGTATCTTCTGTAGTGTACGATATATTATGTGTGTGTGAAGGGGAACTGGGAAAATGAGACAATCCATTTTGGAAGGTTGTACTTGTAAGCATGTGCAGTAAGTAGTCAAAACCCTGTTTTGGGCCAAGGCAGGCATGGTTCTGGCCCTGACCCAAGCATCTGTAGACAGGGAGAAACTCTTAAGGGACCCTGGTTTCTTCTGTGAGTTATCTAGGAGAAGAGCCAGAGGAATGAGGCCAAACCAAAGCCCTTAGTAGTGCTGAGAGTTAGAGCAAGGCAATTGCTGCCACGTGAGCTTCCTCACCTCTGAGTCCCCAGGTAGGCTGTCTCTGGTGACCTGACCATGGGCTACTAGCCTCTGGGTATATAGAAAGATGTGTTTATCTTTGAAAAAACAGCATGTTAACTTTAATCTTATTAAAAGGTGAAATATACTTGGGGAAGTAATTGTTGTTAGATTCCACAGTGTCCTAAAAACATGACCACTAATTTTTATTCTGTTGCATTCTATTTTGGATGGAGCATAGTACTTTAAAAAAAATCATTTATTTATTTATTTTCATTATTATTGATACAGGGTCTCACTATGCACTCTGGAATTGTAGTGATCTTCCTGTTTCAGCCTCCCCAGAGCTGGGATTATAGTTGTGAGCCATCATGCCAGATTTCAGGGTCAGCATAGTGCTCCTAGGGTTCTGGTACCATGGCATGTGGTACCAGAGATCAAAACTGGGTCCTTGCACTTGCCAGGAAGGTGCTTGGACCACCATGTTATCTCCTCAGCCCTAATATAGCACTTTTAATAAGAGAGAATTGACAATTTATTTTTTGAATCTAATGATTGAAATTGAAGCAACTTACTAATCATTTTCCTTAGCTCAATTTAATTTTATGTTGAAAAAGACATTGCTATCCAGTTAGAAGGCAAAAACATATAAGGTTTAACTTTGGTAGGGGTTGGGAATTTGGGGCTAGGGTGACATTGCTGAAGTGTGGAATAGAAAAACCCACCTTTATGTATAGGCTAAGGCCAGTCCTGAGAATGTACAGGAGAGGGAGAAGTTCAGCTCAGGGACACTCAAGCAGGGAAGCTGGTGCTGTGCTTTGGTACCATAGGCAATGCCGGTGGCACTCATAGGACCACTTGTGTCAGAGTTTGAGTTTCTGAATTACATATGACACCTATTAGTACTCATTTTTAGATTTCTCTGATGTACTGTAAATCACCTTCTTAGAACTTTTCAGCCCTATGAGCAAAAAGACCCTGACATGCAGGCATGTCACCATCAGCTAACCTAACAATCTCTTAGATAGAAAAGCCAAAGGCACAAGAGTATTTGCGTTAGTTTCGTCTAAAAGCAAAAAGTTGTGAACAAGCAAAATAACCACCCCTGAGGAGCCATAATCATGTCCTCATTAAGTTACTCTACATTTGGGGAGTGTTACATGTTATAGGCAGAGAGATGACCAAGTGCTGGGGAGTGTGCTCTTGCCCTCAGGCAGGGGACTCTTGAAACTACACAGCTTGGTGGGCTTGCTGCTGTGCAGTGCTGTGGCACAGCAGCCTTGATGATGCCTTAGCACATGGAGGCTGTGGTCAGGCCCTCAGCAGCAGATGCACTAACCATGTGCATAAACTGTTAACCATGAGCATTAACCATGAGCCTGTGAGGGAACTAGAAACTGGATCCTGCATATACTGTGGCAAACTCCTGCATGGCTGCTGCAGCTCTTTGACTCACTGCCCTGAGCAGTTCCTTCACTGGACAGTATTTCCAAAAGGATAGTGTTATGGCTTAGCTCTAAAGTGATTCCTAAGCCTCATGTGTCTGGAAGGTGATTAGGTTACAGGGAGGGATATAGCTGGCCTGCTGTTGGGAGCTGGGTCTGGTCAGAGGAGACTGATTCTGGAGTGTGGTCTGGAAGGTTATATCCCCTTCCCCCCCAGGTCTTCCTCTCACCCTGCTTCCTGTCTACCATGACATGAACACTTTCCCTCCAATATGCCACTCTGTATCCTGTCTGCCTTGGAACTAGGTGACTATGGACTGAAACATGGGCCAAAATAAATCTCTTCTTAAGCTGCAGGTTCTAGGTATCTTGTCCCAGAAGCAAGGAAAGCAACTGAGGTTGTTGAGTTATCTCTACCACTCTAGGGCTTAGATAACACAAAGATAGAGCCACGGGGAGACTCTCTGACCCTTGTGGAGTCGGATGAGCCAGTCCCAGTACACAGGGGAGGGTATCTCCCTTATGATCAAAGCCCTGTGTCCTCAGTTGCTGTGGCTCTTTCCTCAGGGCATTGAGCCACTTTCTGGACCTTCTGAGGCTACGCCCATATCTTGGGGTCTCTAGCCTCCCAGCCTCCATCTGACACATCACAACTTTCTCAGGAGCTGAGTTAACTTTTACCTGGTAAGACGACTTGTTGGTTTTGTACCTCAAAGTTGCCTTTATTTATAAATTTAAGAATCATCTGATTCCCTTACATTATTAAGATTAGAAAAATGAAGACTATTATAAGATAGAAACTGTAGCAAAAATACAAAAACAGATGTTATGGAAAAAGGACATGCATTTGAAAAAATACCTTTTTGTAACCATAACAATTTTGTGCTTTGCATAGATAAGGAGGATGAAAGGTGACATAGACATGTAAACCTCATGTGATTAGGAAGTGTGATTTGGTTGTTACAATTTCCTCTGAAATAATAGATAAATTTCCATCATAACTGAAGAAAAGATATTTTTACCTTCAGTTCATGAGCTCTGATAGGCACTGAGGGTAGAATCAGTCCATCTTGGTCAGAGAGGTAGAATGCAGTCCCAGCCAGAATAATCCTGTCCTTGGGTTCCAACTCTGAGACTAAAAGTCTCCAGTTCATGCTGAAACATGAAGGTCTCGCCCTGTGCAGGCCTTTCTGGAGGGGTCACAGGGCCTTTCAGAGTCCAGTTTGCAAACTTCCAGGGGAAACTTTGAAGGGTCTGAGTGTGAGTCTTGAGATGGGGGAGGTTATTCTGCTTCAGACAGATGCTTAGGCCTGAGCTCTGAGGGGAGCTTGTTGGAGTAGTGACTCCAGCTCCAAAGAGCAAACAATGGTTTTCATGGAGAGGCCTCATTCATTAAACATTTTTCATGGTAGATTCTTTTGTTATTCAGCTTTCTCTGTCTTCTCCATGCCTGTCTCTCTAGGCAAAGAAACCATTTATTTATTTACTTGACTAAGTGAGATGGTGTCAGTAGAAGGACTGAGCAAGGTGGAGCAGTTTGCAAGTTCATTTCCCCAGTACCTATTTCAAAGGCTCCAACAAAGACTTTGGTTCATGAACCAGTTGACACCCTAGATTTGGACCTAGGATTGCTTAGCAGGGAACTGGAAAGTCCATTATGCAAAGCAGAAAACAGATTGGGGGTATAATATCATGTAGGTACATGACAGGCCTGAGCATACATACATTCAGTGGGTGACAGGCATCGGGGTGCATGGTGGGTGTAAAAGATGTCACAGCATAGGGTCTAGAGCTCAGAGACTGGGCCTCTGGTGCTTATGCAGTGAGACCCACTTTTGATTTGTGACTCACAAAACTTTCATGGAGATACTTAATTCTGTGCTTCTGGTTTTGTCATCACAGTTTCATTTAAAGACTGTCAATAGAGAGTGAATCACAGCAAGTCCCAGGTAACTTTAGCTCATCAGGCAGGCCAAGAGCTGGGATCCAGGTAAATGCTGCGTGGTGAGGCGTCTGATGCTTGTAGTTTGTCTTTCCCTGAGAGGTCTGGTTTGTCTGTGGAAATTATAAAACCACACTCTAGAGTGGACATTCACAGCTTTCAGAGATTTTCATATTTTATGCCTAGCAAGCAGTGAGAATGATATCACAGCATGAAAGGTAGATGAGGTCAAAGACAGGAATAAGATGCAGTAAACACAGCCAGAGCCCAAGGTTCTACCGACAGAGAATTCGGCCTTGCTGGGTGCAGATATGGCCTTAACCCATAAAAGTGATCCCAGAAATCCAATTCAAGTACTTTTCATGGGTCTGAGCATGTAATTCTCCTCACATAAAGGGATACCCTAGAGGAGAAAAACCAGGATGAGACACTTTATTTTTATGCATTGTGGTCCTTTGCCAAAGAAAGCCTAAGAAGTTATGGGGTTGGTTAAACTTAAATTGTGGCTAGGAATTACCCACAGATCAGAACATTAACTTATGATTCAAATTCCCTCATGTCTTGCTGTGGTAACTTGAATGACATTTTGATGGATGTGGCTATAGCCTGATACATTTACTTGCATGTCATTATAGAGCCATGTCTACCCTTTGTATGCAATGACACAGATAATAAAATTGTGAAAATTACATGTAATCTGATTTCATGTGTCCATAAGCTATTAGCTAATATAACTGGGTATGCATATATACACATATATATCTTCAATATGAATACAGTAGAAATTAGGGAAAGTTAATCAAATAGGAACAAAGTTCAACTTGAATTTATGCTTTATAGTAGATCTATCGATTTCCATTTGACCTTCTGTACGGGTTGATACATTCTGTCAACTTGAGAAATTTAGAAGTATACTTAAGTGACTCAGCAGAGTCAGGATTCTTAGTTTGTAAACATTCCTGTGCAAGAGGAGGGCATGGACATTGTGTGAGTTCTACACCCCCATCCCCAGGGTAGCTTGTTTGTAATATAAGCAGGCGAGAGAGGCTGGCTAGAAGCTGCAACTGCTGCCTTTCCCTTTGCTTTTCACTGCTTTCTGCTGCTGTGAACTGATGCTCTCTGCCATGTGCCACTCTGCCTGGGAGCCAGCCAAGTATACACTGAAACCTTCACAAACTGTGAGCAAAATCAACCTTTCCTTCATTAATTTTGGGAGTTGAATACTTTGTTCCAGCAACAGGTAAAAAATAACCATGACATCTTCTGAACAGCCATAGCTGGTCATTAAGTTCTCTCAAAAATTATTGAGCACTGGCTACTGCAGTGTTACTGGATGATTTTGTGCAAATGTGAGCCATTGCCCTTTGCCCTGGAGAATTTATAGGTTGTGGATTCTGCATCTTGCAACTGATATTAAAACACATTACATAGTTGGAGTAAATAGAACTAGCAGAGGGATCAATCTAGTTGAGGGGATATTGGAGAAGGGAGAGGAATGGATGATGAAAACATGACTGGATAGCTCACATGTGCTGCCTAAAGGAGTTGGGAACATGTTACTTTTGTAGCCTCTCTTAAATGGCATATCAAGGATCTAATGCAGCCAAAGAAATGAAAATGATGCAAGTGTGCAAATATAGTTGGGAAGTATTGGGGATCCAGTCCATTTCTTGATTTGCATCTTTCAATTTTCCTCTGCAGTAGAGATGGAGCAGGACAACAGTTGATGTTTGGTCTTGAGATATTGAGGGGTGGGGACTACCAGTCAGTGTCCAAGTGCTACCAAGGACATCTGATTCCTTTGAGTGTCTTGGAAAACACCCCCTATTGTTAGTATTTTCATTTGTTGGCATTTAGAAATTATTTCTAAACAGGTTTGGCAATATGTAAGTAAAGATCCTAAAAGGTTATAAACTGTCATAGAATGAGAGAGAAAAACAGAGAAACACTTTACCAAACCTCTACCATGCCAAGTACAGGGTGTGTGTGTGTGGCCTGGCTCAATTCTTATAATTATGTGTGTGGTATGTATGAGGTGTGTATTATTATATCCTTTTTATCGATTAGTCATTAATTAGGACCCTAGCCAAAACAGAACACATGGTTGAGCAGGTTGAGAGCTGCACTGTCAAACACTATGCTTTGTTTAATCGGATGGTTGTTGATGGAAATGATTTGGCTGGTGGGTCTTGCTGTGCTAGGCATTGACTTTGGCTCAAAGAAATGTCTGGTAAAAACAAATTTATCTGAAATAAACATCGCAATATTATGTTTTCAATCTCATGTATAAAAATTCAAATATAGAGTGCACATATAATTTTCCCCTTCTTCATAGATCTCTTTGATTTTAAAGCTGCTATAACAATCACAGTCAATTTTAAAGTGTTGATGATAACAATACCATCCTGAATTTTTATACAGACTTTTTCTTCCAAGGACCTTGAAGTGCTAAAAGTGTTGTCATCCATATAGGCAAACCTCAAGAATATCTAATTTAGCAAGTGTCAGTGATAAATTCTTCTGGTGCCATTCTCCATGTCTTTGAATATATTAGAACGCCCTGGAAATAAGAATGTTTATTCTATAGCAATTGACTGTTGGTAATACAGTTAGTTGGTATAATTCTACTTGTATTTACTGTTTATCTTCTAAATAGCTGATGGGTTTTTTTTTTTAAAGTCTGTCATATTTGCATTTATTTCTAAAGTGGAAGGTATTACCCATTTTCTAGTGTTTTCTCTAGGTGGTTTTTAACTAACTCCATCCTTGATATTGCCGAGTACAAGTTCATGAACCAAACTGGAAGAATTCAAATAAAAATTAGAATTTTAGAAGCTGCAAACCACAGTGACAGTTTTCATGTGACTAGGAAGTGAGAATGAGTGTGAGGTTTCATGAGGGAGTGCAGGGTTCCTGGGGCAGGGGCAGTGGCCCTCTCTGGGTGCTGCTGGGTCTGCTCACCTGGCTGCTGAGCAGCCTGCCCAGATGTCTTCAAAGAACAGGCATTGAATGATTGTGAGCATTTTGATCTTTGCTCTTTATTTTAATTTTCGATCTTAATTAGCTCAAACTACACTTGCTCCACAATAGCAGCATTGTATTTAAGAGTCAGTTAAATCCTGGGAGTGCTGTTAAATGGGTTGATGAAGATGGCAGGATCCAAGGTGGCTGGACAAGGAGTGCCGGCAGCCTGGACCCTCAGGACATGTTCAGAGCCCAGCGCCTCACTACTTGTCCAGCTGGTGTCTCCTGTCTCCTTGTGGTTGTCCAGGTTCCCTATCTGCCCACTTTAGTGTGTCCTCCCAGGGCCTAAAGCTTCTCTGTTCTTGAAGTTCCAGCTTAGATCACTTCCTTCACAAAACCACCCCTTACTCCCAGTGTGTGACCAACTCCCTGGAGTGACAAAAACTCAGTAATACCCACAGAATAGCAGTTTGTCTCAGAGTCTGAGGATAACAAGGTGAAGCCTCAGCTCAGGCAGTGTCTAAAGGTAGAGAACCTGTGCGAATGACCTTTGAGGGTGGGGATTACACATGAAGGTGCTTGGCACCTGAGACAGCAGGGAGGGAGCTCATCTGCATGGATCTGGTGGAGCCCTGCTGGCCTGTTCGGCAGGCTCACAGAGTAAGCAAACTGTGCTTAGAGCAAGCCTGTAGCTGGAATAGCAGCCTGGGGCCAACCAGTGCCCCACACGGACACTGAATCTCTCCTTGGCCAACATCTGAATTATTCATACTATTTAAAAAGAGGGCCCACATACATTGCGAAGAGGACCCTGATCCACTGTACCTGTTCCAGCAGAGCTTGGGCCCATCACAGGTGTCATGGTTAAAAGGCACAGAGGATTAGAGATTATGTTCTATATATTCCTAAGAAAGAGGATATCTGTTAAGTGAGTTTTTAAATGCAGACACTGTGGATATTAATAGTGAGCTGGGGCCCTGTGTATAAAGCTGAGAAAACTGGTCAAAGTTTGACCCGGGCAAACTGTCTCACTTGACTCTGAGGCAACCATGGATGACAGGGGTCTTTAAACTTCTCTGCCTATAGCCAACCATGCCATTGTCTTCTGTACTGGGTCACAACAGCTCTGCCTAACATGTCCCATAGGAGGGGGAGAAATGGAGAGAAAACCAAATGGCCTCCAAAATGGGCCCAGGAGGTTGATAAAGATCCTTGGCCTGTGCCCTCCCCTCTCTCCAAGAACCTTGTGTTCTGGCAAGGTATTGCTGTGTGCATAGTGTCGTCTGCTGTAGGAGCTCAGACCAACACTGGCCACTCAGGGACACTGGCCCTGGAAAGGCTGTGAGCCCCTGGGCCTGAATGACTTTGAGCGAATGCAGCAGAGGATCCTTTCTGAAAGCCACCGAACGCCCCATCCTCTAAGGCAGCTCTCAGCCTTTTCTCCCCAGAGAACCCTCTGCCCCTTGGCTGCTGCTCTGCGGGGGCCTGAATTCCAATAGCAAAGGGGCATTCACGTTACTGGAGTCATTTTCCAAATGAACAAATTGTGTTTTCTTCTTCGTTGAGTCTGATATTTGAGCCAATCTGTGCAACAATTTCCTCTTCTTTGTTTTCCTGACCCGGGGTGCTCTTTCAGCCCTGCTGTAATTACTGCCTCCTCTGCCACTGGGAATGTGGTGCAGTCAACTACACAGGAAGGCTTCTGCTGCGCAGGAAGGGAACAGGCTCCAGTGCTGGGGCTATGTCTTTTTTTCAGGTGTCGGTTATTTACAAAGTTTGTTTTTCAGCGCTGCACTAAAATTTCTCTGCTTGGAGTGAGAAACTGGCCTGTAAGGCACTCACCTGTACTGTGTCCATGTGAATGAGACTCACCTGGGCAGCACTCTTTGCTTGCCTGTGTCGTCTGTGCCCCAGAGGCTGTGCGGGCAGCAGAACCCCATTCAGTGCTGGTCATAAGCATCATATCCACTGGTGTTGCGTTCCATGCATTCACCAACCTTGCATCTCTGTCCTTGACTTGAGAAGGGAATGGGACCCTTTGAGGAGAGTAGAACTTTCGTATGTAGAAAAGTAGGTAGCCAGGTCTGAAGGACCCAGGCCTGGCCCAGCCTCTCCCATCATGTTTAACCCACCCTCTGCATTGTCCCCAGGTCTGGGTGTGTGTTCACACTCCCATGCCACAAGCCCACATATTTATTAAGCACTTAGTCCACTGTGGGTCTTGTATGCTGAATTACATTTCACCCCAGACTTATGTATTGAAGCTCTAGCCCCCAGAATGTGACTATATTGGAGATAAAACATTTAAAAGGACACTTAATGTAAAAATAAAATCACGTAGGTGAGCCCTGGTCCTTTCAACTGGTCCCTTCTAAGAAGAGATTAGGACAGAAAAAAGCTACAAAGAAAACAAAAGACAGTATGGATACAAAGAAAATGGCCATGTAATGAGCCAAGAAGTGAGACCTCAGGATGAATCAGATCTACTGATCCCTTTCCTTTGGCCCTCTAGCTGCCAGAACTGTGAGCAAATGAATTTCTATTGTTCGGACTACCCAGTCCTTGGTACTATGGTACTTTTCCAGTTCCTGGGAACAGATTGATTAACAGGGACTTCTCAAATCACTCAGAGCTGGTAAGGGACCTCAAGTACTGCAGAAATCCAAGTAGACCTAGCTGGGTAGGCAGGCCACTGGCTTGTTCTTCCTTCCCACCATTCAGTAAACAAAGTGTGAGGTGGAAAGGACCTCGTGTGAGCCAATCATCTGGTAGCCTCAGGACAGATCCCAGAAGGCCAGTGTGGCCAGTGACAGGTGGCTGTAGATAGACTTTCCTGGTCAGGATGGACCAGGAGAGCATACATGGGGACTCCCAGGGATACTCTGGTGGCAGGCAGGCTAAGGGACTAAGATAACTAAGCAAAACCAGTTACAAGTGTGTGAGCGTAGATTAGCCTCATAGGCACGTTGGCTGTGTGAACACAGGCCTATGTTTCCGACATTAAGCAGCAGAAATTTGTTCCAGAGTCTTGTGCTCTGAGTGGTCTGATCTGCGACAGCAGATGGAAGAGTGAAAGTGAAAAACCAAGGCCTGCTCTGCCCTTGGGGGCTCCCAGCCTTGCCCAGGACAGCAGGAAGTGCGAGTGGCAGGGGAGCAGCTCAGACCACGACTGCTGCTCTAGGAGATCAGAGCCAAGGAAGATCAATGTGGGCTACAGCAGTTCATTTAAGTAGCAATTAGTTATAATTAATCAATTATGTAATTGAGTAGCACTTAATTATTTACTGCCTTATTCGCTTTTCCAACTGCTCACGAGTGTCAGCTTTGTTTCCCCAGCCAGAGCCAGAGCTCTAGGCACAGGATTGCGTTCATTCACTGGTGTCTACCAGGCCAGGTTGGAAGCCCGGAGTTACCATTGAAGAGCAGCGATTCTCAGTAATGGAAGCTGTGGAGATTCTGGGGCCCAAACAGCTTGATTGTGACACAGGAATGACTACAGAAAAAGTGAGGCCCTAGTGTGGCCTAGAGCAGCAGTGTGGGGAGGGAGGATCCTCGGGAGGAATGGGGACGGCAATGCACACGAGATGAGACTTAACATGTGAGCTCAGGCAGAGAGGACAGCTCATTCAGCTGCAGGAGCTTTGGGGGCTCTAATGGTGCTATTCTCTGGGCATAAGAGCTGCCTCATTGGCGCCCGTTAGGAAATCAAGGATAATGCACTGAAGGACGCCCTGAAAATGAGTGTAGGGTGTCTCTGAATTTCAGAGTTCTGGGAAGAAAGGCACTGCTCAGCTCAAGCCATGTGGCGACCAAATGAGTCTCACGCTCCTTAGAGGAGAGACTCCCAAAGTTAGTGCTTAATGGGATCCTGAGCTGTGTGGGGGAATCCAAACAGGGCGACCTCCCAAATTCCAGGGTTCTGTAGCTGGCTCAGGTCTGGCTCATTTGCAGAGAACGATGGTGCCTCCTCTCTCTCCATGAGGTCAGTGGTGTTATTACCTGTATTCACAAATGGGGCAGAACACCCGAAGACTTGCAGACTGATTGCTTTCATTAACTTTAATTGGATTCTTTTGCACTTGGAAAGAGAAGTGTAACCGGGGTTTAATTGGAAGAGCATCTCAGACCCAGGGTGACACGGGATTGTAAACATTAAAAGTGCTACAGCTGTGTTGGTGGAAAGTGTTGAAGTCACTTACAGTGTTAGTAAGAACAGCTCCCAAACTAGGGTCTGTTGGGGAGATCTGAGTGTGTCAAATTTGGGGATTACTTTTGAGCCTGTTTAAAAATAAAGCCATGTGAAATCAGATGCCTACAAGTGAAATTACAGAAGAAACCAAACACATTCCACACTTTCCTGAGCCAGAGGAAATCTACACAAGCCAGAAGACTCAGGGTAGGTCCATTCTGTTAGCTGGCCTAGGGCAGCATGGGAGGTCTTCGCAGTGGGATCCCACGTTGCTAACCCTCCTCTCCACTGTGTTACAATGATGGAGGCTTTTAACTGGAATGTGCATCTCTTATTTTTCTGCATTGTAAGCTTTAATTCAACCATTAGGACCTGGCTTTCACATCCTTACTGTGATACTTTGGCCAATAATTTTGGAAGGTTTCAAGAGGTTACTCAATGCTCTGTGATTCTGTGGAACTCTGTTCTTACAATGAGCTTTTAAGTCACTTGGGTTGAAGAAAGAAAGGCTCACAGATTTAGAAATCTAAACAGTAGTTAAAACACAGTTTTATGGCGGAAGGAGTGGATTTTTTTATTTTTAAGAAATTACACTGTGGGGACCGGGGAGATAGCTCAAGGGCACAAGTGCCTGCGTGGCCAGTGCAAGGTCCTGAGTTTGATCCCGGTTCCGGAAAAAAAAAAATAGCAAGAAATTACATTGGGACCTTGGTGCTTAATATATACTTGTTGAACATTTGGATAAGTAAATTGGTGACTGTTTATGTCTCAGTTGGCCTTTTCTCAGCTAGTGTTGTATTGTCCTTGTGCAGGTATGTCCTGGTTCTCAGCCTACCCAGAGAGAGCCTGAAGAATCTCAAAGAATTCATTGCAATTGGGAAGCTGCACCCTGTCTTCCTTCTGTGCCTGTCCCTGAACACCATGCCTCTCAATGAAAGGTCTGTCAGGTAATGTCTGCCTACCACAGCCTGTCCACTATTCCCTACTCTATACTGGACATTCTTCCTATAGAACCTGTGCTTCCTTTCCTTCTTCTCTCTAGAGTGGCAACATCTGACCCTTCCTGGGGAGGAGAGGGCATTGTTTCCAGTTTCAGGCAGACACTGTGGGGGGATCACCAAGCTCTGTGGAGAGGTGATAGTGGCCACTAAATCATTTTATGAATTATCTAGCCATCGCGTCCATGTGCCAGAGGTTCTAATCTTTCTACACATGCTGGATTTGATTTTCGAAGAAAAGTCTCAAAGCTTGTTTCTCTATTTAGCTCTGCAGGAGCCCACTTTGATCTCCCTGCATTCTGGGGCTCCTTTGCTGACCTAGGGCGGATCAGCTTGCTGGAAGAGGGCTCGACACTTACCTTCCTGAGATGCGCTGCCGAGCCCTCCTTCAGGGGGCTAGAGTGCCTCAGGTGCAGAGTGCACATACAGGTCACCAGTGAAGACCTGCTTTACCCTGAAGAGTGCTCTTTGATTTCAAAAATAGTCTTTCTAATTCTCATGAAGAAATAAGACATCCTTTTGGATATTTTTTAAAAAAAGGTTTCAACTTTTTCAGTGCAGCTCAAACTGATGGCTTGGATGGCAGATCCCAGATGAGAAGAAAAATCCAGCTTGCTGGGCAGTGGACGTGGATCCTGGCCAGGTCCAGCAGACACAGAGGTCTGGTTTCCTCTGTACTGTTTTGGGTGTGCAAGTAAGGTACACTGGCAGATGCCACCCATGTATGTAGGGACATGCAGTCGCTGAACACAGGGGCTCCAGTGGGCCCCAACTGAGATGTGGTATCACAGCAGAGCATACATGCTATGTTCCAAAGACCTCTTATAAGAGAAAACATTACATGTGACATATATTAATAATTTTTAATGTACATCACCTGGCAAAATGCTGCCATTTTTTCAATACACTGAGTTAAACAAAATATAGTATTAAATTATTTTTATCTGTTTCATTTTTATTTTTGAGGATGTCTACTGGAAAGGTTAATTTTTGTGTAGCGTGTGATCTTTCATTGTAGGATAGTACTGGCCTGAGTCCTCTGATGTACAGGTAGGATGAAGTGGGCTGAGGAGGCCAGAAGGATGAAGCTGACAAGGGCTCTTAGAAAGCTCTTGAGGCAGGGGCTGGTGAGATGGTTCAGCACCTGCTTAGGCAACCACAGGGACTGTGGTTTGATCCCCAGCAGCACATGCTGCACCAGTCCCACCCCCAGGGCAGTCTGAGCAGGCCATGATAAAAAAAAAAAAAAGAAAGCTCTTGAGGCTGGAGACCAAGTAGTACCTGTTGTGCATCTTCTAAGGACAAACATCTTTGGTACCTTGTCCTGAAATAGACTAAAGTAGTTTCCTTCAGAGTATCAATACCATTTGCGGACCTGGGCTGGTGTAAGATGAGGCACAGGTTTTCAGAAGGAGTTGGATCTCCTCCAGATCCTGCTCTGGGGGAGGAATGAGCTGATCTACCCACTTGGGCTTCATCATAAGCATTGCTGCCAGCTTGGTTTGCTTCATTGCCACATCCATTCATAAGAATTTCAGATCTGATTCTCTACTGCAAACTGGGTACAAGGGCCACAGAATTGACAAGTATCTGAATGATATAAAATAAGAGTTAGGCTGGGCTTCCTGACTCATCAACATAAACAGGAAAGTAGACTAGCAGAACTCTGTTGAGCACAGAATTTCCATCCTTTTTTAAATGGGACTGATGCATCTCTTAGAAACACCTGACTCAGCAAAACCTCTTCAGTGTCTTTGCCTTATTCTTTGTCTCAATATCATGGTTCTATTTCTACAGCATGATTTTATTTCTACATCTTCAGTGTTTTATGCTGTTCCATGTCTGTTCTAGTATATGCTGGGAAAGTTGTTCTGAGACTCCTTGGTCTCACCAACTATGATTTCTCAGGCTCATATTTACATTGTGTCTTTGTCAATGGCATTTGGCCAACTCTTCTGGCACTCGTTCTTATTCAGGTAGAAAAAAAGTTTCCTTTTCTAAGTCTTATCTTGATTTATTTATTATTTTTTATTATGCAGCTCTTTATTACCTTTAATAAGAAATAACAATGAGACAGTTTCAAAACATGTTAGTAGGACAGCCACAATAATTAATATAATGCATAATGTTATCTTCATAGTAATTGTTTGGAGTATAAGATGTATACATGATAACTTTTCTAGAAGCTATTGGTACAAATATTTCTTCTCATTGAACTAAGAGAAAGTAGTTGTATATATAGTCCAACATTCCATAATAGTGTGTTATCAGCAGAACTGGCAATGTCAGAAGCTGTTGACTTGAGCCTTTTACAGCTCAGCATACTTATCTGGCTTTACTTTTTATGCCTCATGGTTACACTTTTCTGCTGGGTGGTTAAGTCCAAATTAAAGCAAGACCTATATAACAAAACATGTAACTTTTGTATCTGACAAGATCAATCAAATCCCCTCAGGATTTACTTTGAAACCATGTACAGCATTTTGTAGAAGTGTTGTCAGTGTCAGCTGTCTGGATGAGTCACGGCCATTGCTTGACCAGTTTGTTCTCTGTGAAAGCCTGAGAGAATGTTTTCTCTCTAGGTAACTCTCCTTAGGCACACTATACATCCTCAATCCCTTTCCTCTGTGGCCCAATAATATCCTTGAACAGAAAATTTGGGACACCACTAAGTTATAGGATGTTACGATACAGGTTTTCTTATGTCTTGAGTCCTCACTGACCTTGGAGGGTTAGGGTCAAAATATTGGCTATACTTGTAGTCCTTCTTTTTCTCTCAGTTTTTGATCTGCAAAAGCCATCTATGGCAATCCAATGGCTAACATAATTCTAAATGGGGAAAAAACTGAAGTCTTTTACTCTCAGATCTGATACAAGACAAGGATGTCCTCTATCACCACTCCTATTCAATATAGTTCTGGAATCATTAGCTAGAGCCATTAGACAAGAGAGAGAAATAAAAGGAATAAGAACAGGTAAAGAGGAAGTTAAGCTATCATTATTTGCAGATGATATGATAGTCTATTTGGAAGACCCAAAAACTCCACCAAGAAGCTACTAGAATGAATATACAAATTCAGTAGCATAGCAGGATACAAAGTCAACACTCAAAAGTCAATAGTATTCCTCTACACAGATAACAAACACGCTGAGAGAGAAATTAGATTTATTTATTATTTTGAGAAAGTTCTTGCTAAGTTGCTTTGGAAGGACTCGAACCTGCCCAGTGCTATGGAATTCAGAAATGCCTTTGTCCCCTGTCTTTCAGGGTCTTTTGCTTTACTGCAGCACAGCCAAGAGTTCTACAGCCAACCCAGGAATTGGATGGAAGGAACATAGCTTCTAGATGAAGTAGATCTGAAAAAATTCTCCTTGACTACCAAGAACTTGCCAACACAACCATTCTTCCTGGTTTTAGGACATGAGACAGGCAGTTGGCACCCAAGATATTTGGGAAGGGATTCTGATAACCTTCTTATTAAAACAGTCTTTGCTGTGGATCTTCTGCAAATATCCCACAGTTCAACAGTGTGGGTGGCATGCCCAGAAGAACCGTCCTTGACGGAGGTCCAGGTGAGGCATGAGCACCAAGTGTGATTAGGTAATCTTTTCTTTGCTCTTGCTCAGGCAGCCTTTAGGTGATTAAATGCCAGACAAGGAAACACATGATGACTAATTTAAAATAAAAAATAACACTAAACCTTAAAATAAAAGTCTACAATGTTTCAACAACATTCTCATCTCCTCCACCATGATGGATGTTAAGGAGCATGGGTACCCAACCCTTTGGCTTGGCTGAGCCATTAAGACTGAAGAGGCAGGGCCAGTGAGATAGCTCAGTAGAATAAGCATCTGCCTGGCAAGTGCAAGGTCCTGAGTTCAATCTCTAATACCACAAAAAAGAAAAAGAAAAAGAAAAAAATAAAAAAGACTGAAGAGGCAGAATCGTGGGCTCTATATAAAAATCTAAAATATAGTTAATGTATATGAATAACAAATGTCCCCGTTTATATTTAACTTATTACAAAAAACCCTCTCAAGTTTAATCATTAAATCAGAAAATTTACATGTCTGTTTACTATTGGTAAGCACCTGTCTTCAGAGGCATGCACATGTGAAAGCAAGATGAAACACTGTTACTACTAATAGCGGTTTTGCTTGCTGAGTGGCACAGGCCCTGTGAAGTTCAACACATGTGACAGTTGGTAGGACCGACTGTGTGTAGCTGGCAGCATGCCCCCCCTACACAGTTCTCTGCTGTTGCTTATGCTTTCCAGTTTGAGCATGAAATTATGAAAAATATAACTAAATATCAGATACTAATGTTGCAAGTTTGTGTGGAGAGGCCATAGTACTAGCTTCCCACTGCTGCACGAGGCCCACAGAGGCCAACACATCCGTGTCGAGGTGGTGGTAAAAGAGCACAGTCTTCAGAGAGCTGGCGACAGAGGCCGGGTCCTGGAGGCTGTTCGGCCTCTCCTTCGTGTGGACTGAGCCTCTGCTTGTCCACTGCTTGGCTCATGGCGGGGGCGCAGTTCATTTCTGCAGACTGAATGAATGCATTTGTGAATAATTCCACCCACAAAGGCTCAAAACGGACAGCATCTTTGTCGACCATGCTTTGGGATAGCCTAATCTTTTCATAATTCTACTAGTAGAATAAAATTTCTTGAAATGATAATAGATGCCAAATATTTATCTATTGGATTTTTAGAGCAGCATCTTTCATCCTAAAACCTTAGGGTGCATTCGAATAAAATTACAAATAATTAAAATCTTTTGAAAAAAAAACCTTGTAGAAACCTTAAAAACAAAAATGGTATTTTATGGTTAATAAAGCCAGAATATAGACATGATTATAATGCCATATAATCATGTATATAATTATTACATAAATAACATATAATCATCCTAATAAACCATGTAATTTCAGCCACTCTTTCCCCTGAGGTTTCTCTATTTATAGGCTTGATGTGGTTGGCAGGGGGAGAAGATAAATTTGGAGGGGCCTGAGGATTAAGCACAGTGTGTGACTTGGAAGGGCCTGTGCGGTTTACTAATTTAAAAGGCTGCATCTGAACTGAATGTGGAAAACCAGCCTTGGACTCAGCAGTGCCCTTCAGGGAATTACTCAGGCCTCATGAGCTGGTTCTCCACTTCAGTGCATCCTCCCTGCTTTCTACTTGGGCCCTCATGCCTACTGCCTCCCCTCTAACCTACTGGCCCTTCAAACACAAACATAGAGTGTCTTCCTTTTTCTGCCTTTCCACAAGCAACAGTGTCCCTGGAGACTCAGCGATTCTCCTCTGCCCATAGCCATTGGCCCCTGTCACAGTGCCTGTCCTTATAAGACTGTGGTGTCTTAACTACTTTTCTCATTGAGACAAAATGTGTGACATCCACAAGTTAAGGGAAGAGAGGTTTATTTCAGCTCACAGTTTGTAAGTTTCAGTCCATCGTTGGCTGGCTCCAGGGCAGGGTGGTGTGGCAGAGGACAAGACAGAAGAGAAATAGTCCATGGCATGGTAGACAACGAGCAACAGCAGCTTTTCCCATTTGTCCCATCCATAGCATAAGCCTTTTGGGTGGTTCTGCCCACATCCTGTGTGGGACTTTGTCTTCAGTAAGTCACTCAGTCACACCCAGAACTATGCTAATTCTAATCTGTGAACTAATTTAGCACCACACATCATGAACCCCAGTATTATGTACCCTAGATCCAGCAAGCTTCAAGAACCTCACTTATGAGCACCTGAGGCTTGGGTCAGGGGAGATACAAGCCATTAACAGATGGGTACACAATGTTGTAATCCCTAATCAATTAGCCACTCTCTGTGGAGCCATTTTTGCTTCCATTTAGCCTGCACCTTTTCAAAGGCAAGGACCCCTCTTCTGCCTTTCACTCCCCCCCACAGATTTTTCTCTGGCTTGAAAGGGCCTGGTGGGCTGACAAGACAGTGGAGATCATCTTGGGAAAAGAGCACACCTACTGCCACAAGTCACAAGCTCCTCTGAGCAGTGGTTGTCACAACGAACGTGTATCAAAATGGAATTTTACCTTTCTCCTACCTCTGGCTCCACTCTGGGGCTTCATGCCTGCTCCTTTGCATTATTAGCAAGTTTCTAAGTGGAGCTGATAAGGGGATCATATTTTGAGAACTGTTAGTTTAAAGAAAAGAAACCAGAAGAGCATAGTTTCAAGACCATAGTGTTTTCTAACATGAAAATAATAGTTATCTCCTATGGATGTAAAGCACTTTGCTGTTTACAGGGTGCTTGTCAAATGCTGTTTACAACATTCTCATCTAATTATAGAGTTATAGAGAGGTTGAAAGGCTTGCTCAAAGGCCCTAGCTGACAGGCAGAAGAGCTGGGGCTGGAGCCCAGGACACTTTCTTGCGCCGCCCAGTGCCAGTCCACTGTGCCTTCTTTCTCTGTGGATAAGATTTGTCCTGCTGGCAGAATTTTCAGAGAGCTCTTCATCCAGTGATGCAGGCAATGGAACAAAATGTTCAATAGCTTCCAGGAGGGTTGATTGCTCCATAGGTGCTGCAGAATCTTTCATCATAGTCTCTTTTCTTTGATCAATAAGGCATTCTTCTCACACTAGAAAGGAAGCCAGGCAATAATTTGCAAGATAAAGCACCCTTGTATTGGGGTCCATCTTGGAGACTGTGAACAGCTTTGCTGTCGGGAGACACAAGGCACATGGAGTTGTGCTATTGCTCTCTGGTCGTCACATGGGGCATCCATACATTGCAATCTCTCTGACTTGAGGTTCCAGAAGGTTAAAAGATGCTGCTTGGACCATTCACATGAGTGGAGCAGCAGATTTATATTCTAAATTTGCCCAGCTAGTGTCCAGATCCAGAAAGCACAAGTTACACAAACCTCTATGGGTCTTAGGCAATGGCCGTGTATTCGGAATACTTGTACTATCAACCTCATTGTCCAGATCAACCTGAATATCCTGTACTGTCCTCAGATACAACCCCTTTCTTTCCAACTACTGTTGCCTAAAATCTGTATTCATTTTTGCAGTAAGATAATCTGTTCCAACAGATTTTTCTGTACTCAGCGCAGACGTACCATCCGTGGCAAACTTTGTCTAGGTATCCCTCTGTCTAGCTCTTCCTATGGTATCCTCCCTTCACTTTTTCAGGAAACATTCTGAGGTACACATGAGCCTCCAGGTCACAGTGGCTGCCTAGTTCCCAGGTCCTAGAGTGACACTCGGAAAGAAATGGACAGCTAAGCCAAATTTTGTTTCATTCTTCTTTTTTGTCTTATTTGGAAAATACCAGTGTTGAATGTCTCAGAGGCATCTGTATTTTCAACAGTGATTCTCATACTGCAGAAAAGAATCCAATCAGCCACTTCTGGGCAAAGAGAGCTTGGGCTGAAAATAATTTGAAATGAATTACCCAGTTAGATATCTCTGATTTGTAGGGGATCCACACATTTCTTCAGCATTAATCCTATCTAAGAGTCAGATGTGGCTTTAATTGTCACTGCTATGCTGTCCAGTCCTGCCTTTCATGGTACAGTTGGAGGCTGAACTGTCCTGGATTTGATGATGTCTCTTTTTAGGGCTTGCTTATTCTTGAGGCTCTGTAGGGAGCTGATGATCCTTTCACAACATGAAGATGCCTCCAGAACCAGATTACACTGAGGAGCCGACTGATGACCTTGCAGTGCCCACTGTCCCACAGAAGGCAAGACATGGCTTACTTACAGCTCATTAACTGACCTTGGTCCTGAGATCATGGTCCTGAGTGTGTGTAGGCACCAGGGGGTAGTTATAGATCAATGTAGGGGTGCTGAATATATAGACCGCAGAAAAAAACCCAAATCAAAAATGAATTTGTATTTAGTGTGCCTTGTGTATCCTGGTCTGGTTATGAATAATTTAGCCTTCTCTAGGCTGAATAGACTATATTTAGCAAGCCTATTTTGCTTATAATACATCCTATCCTTTTATGAAGAAGCATAAAGCATAACAGAGCTGCTCAGAATTCGGGGTGACTTCTCTTTGTGGGGGCAGAGGCAGAGGCAAGTCTTCACCTAAAGTGTATGCTATTGTGTGCCTGGAAAGGCTAAGGGCAATAGTGCTGGAGACATGTGGAGCTGCAGAGCCCTCAGGTTTTTGTCCTCTCCACAAGGTATAGGCTGCAGCTCAGTCTGTGCATGGGTGGCTCCTGGCTGGGTCACCTATGGAAGACAGGATGGGGGCCAGATCTGAGGAATACTGATGGAGGGCTGAGCCCATTAGCTGCTTGGTAGGAGCTCAGGTTTTGCTGAGGGACCATCCATGATGGCCCTGGAGGGAGGACACTGGAAGATAGATACCCTGGTGGCACTGCCCCTGTTTTTTCAGCTCTGGATGGTGTTTCCTTCTGACTGACTTCTCTAGAAAGTCAGAGCTGAGGGGACCCTGATCCAATTCATGCAGATCAGCCTCTCAGGGAAAGAAGAACAGAGAGGGAATTTGAAGGTACAACAGGAAGATCACAAGGTACTCCATAAATACCTCTGTATAAGTGTCCCAGAATCTGCACCCTGCTGTAAGTTGCATTGTGTTATCTCTAGAAGTTGTTTGTTAATTTGTAAATATCAACTTTGAGCAAGTGATACATTAGTAAAAGGTCTGGAATGGTCCAACAAATTGTCTGGATACCACTTGTCCAGGGATGGAACATAGGACAGGTACAGTTTATAAGCAAAGTGACAACATGTGTAAGGGGCTAGTGTCTCTAAGAAGTATCTCTGCTCTGGGGGCTTTGTCTGTGTAACTGCTCTCTCTGCCTATGTGAGTGGTGGGGCAAGAAGGCTGTGGATATGGAAGATGGAATATGAAGATGGAATCACTAGCCTTATTTTGGGGTATGCTAGAGGGAAATACTCAGTCCTGTTGCTGATTGCCAAGGGTCTCTGAGGAATTCACTGTCAAGTCAGATTTTTAGAAGGTAGAATATATTTTCTGTAAATACAATGCTAGGAAAATGGATTAAGATTCTCAACAACTTCTCAAAAGTTTATTGAAATGTTGAATGGTAAGTACAAGAGTGTTTGTTAAATTGTTTCCCACTATTTTCAGCATGTTTGAAATGTATCCCATGTAAAAGTAAAATAAGTTTTAAAAGATCAGTTTAATACATAACCTGTCTACCCTGTGTTTGGGGGAGGAAGGTTGATGGAGATGAGAGAGGAGAAGTCAAAGAAGGGAAAAGAGTTCCCTCCCCATGTTTGTTTCTAAAATCTGGAAGCAGGGCAAATAGGTCCTCACTCCACCTGGGGTTTCCTTCTGCAGTCTCACCCCACTCCCATCCCACTGGCTGCCTGGCTTCCCCCAATAGATAGCTCCATCCTCTCCCATTCCTAACGTGCTGCTAGGCAGGGCTCTGAGTACAGCTTTCTCAGTTTTCCTCTTTAAAACTAGTACGTGATAAGGCTTGGGAAGTGACTATAAAGTGTTTCCATTATCCAGTGATTCTCAATAACCTATCTTTGAACCTAGTGACTCCTCACAACCATCATTTGGCCTCCTCATGCTTCTGTGGGTTGGCAGCTTGGTGAGGGCAAAGTGACAACCGGCTGCTTGTGTGTGCTCCCCGATGTCTGTTTTTGACTAATAGTCTCACGTGGTGAGGGGCGGGCAGGGCATGTCAACAATGTCATATGTTTGGGGGCTCTGGTTCAGTTACAATCAGGGTTCCCTTGTTCTCCTCTGTGTCACCTCTTCTCTAGGCTATCTTGGGCCTCCTTATGGGGTTCGATCTCACAGCAGTTTCTCTATGACATCATCCTGCCCTCCTCAGAGGAAATGGATGTGCTGCTTCTTCTGAAGATTAAATCAACAACTACAGCGCCACTGTGCCCTGTGCCATGTTGATAAGTGCAAGTCCTATGATGAATCCATGTCCATGGAGAAGGAAAATGATGTCACCTTCTGACGAAAGTAGCATGCGTGTCATAGTGGGGGAAGGAATTGATGATAGGCCTTGTCTTTCCTATAAAGGCAGCATGCTGACTTCAATTTACATTGAGGTAAATGATTAGGTATTTATATTGTAAAGTCAGCAAATTCTTTGACCTTCTTCCACAAATAGTTGACCCCCTCTCCTTGAATTTGAGTGGGTGTGTGGCTGCTGAACTAATAGCATGCAGTGATATTGAAAGCTAGGTTGCAAGGATCACACTGGTTTTGTGTAGTTCTCTTGGACTGTGTGCTCTGGCAACCAGGTACCATGCAAGAATATAGCCACCCCTTGGAAGCCTTACTGGGGACACAGCTGAGTTCCCTGTCTACTCCAGTCAGTCCTTGGATCACCACCTTTTGAGCCTTCATATGACACAGGACACAGGTCCATGTTCTATGGGAGAAACTCAAAGTTCAACTGTGTAGACAGCCATTCCTAAATTCCTGACCATAAGACAGTGAATAAAATACAAGGATTATTTTAGGCTGCTAAGTTTTAAGGGGATATATTATATAGCAATATTACAAAACACTTATAAATCTCCTAAGGTGTTTCTATTTGGGGTGAAGTAAAAATTTGGATCCTGAGGGAATAACAATTGAGAAGGGTGGGGCGTAAGCAGTCTCATTAGTTGTGAGAGTTGGATTCTGTATGTGGCTTCTGCTTCTCATGCTCTTCCCTTTCTCCTGTCGTGAACCCACAGACAAAGACACAAGCTGCCTGCCTTCTGAAATCAATGCCCTCATCTGAAAACAGGCATATAAATCACCACTTGATTTCCCATGAGATTTAGTCAAGGTTACAGTAAAAAATTGCCTAATGCATTGCCTGACACGGAAATGCACAATTTGTGAGTGTGACTTTGAGAGCATGCTAATTCAATGCATATTTATTGAACAACTATTTTGTTCAATCCAGTGTTAGGGAGTTTCTAGGACTAGAGCTTGTCTTTATGTCTTGATCATTTCATATCTGATTAAAGTACAGGCAAGGCCTTCTTAAACTTGAGTCTGAGCACTAGGTCCAGTAGTCATGGCTTGGGGACTGAAATTTGAGGGTGGGAGTGGATTTCATTCCTGACTGGTAGCTTCCTCTGGTCATCCATTGTATGTTATGCAAAAAGCACAGGACCTAGAAGGGCCCACAAGCCCAGGGATTTGGAGGCAGAAAGCTAGATCCCAAAGACCAGATTTTTTTATTTTATTATTTTATTTTATTTTTTTACTTATCTAGCTAATCGATTATGGGCAAGTTATTTACCATCTTTGGGCCGCCATCTCTTCTTCAGAGAAATAGTGGAGATAATAGTAACTGGCCTTGTGTTATTACTGCAAGTGTCAGGAACACTGTAATATGTAGTCTAGTCAGCTCAACTCTGAGGATAATGGTGATATTGTTATATGATCATTGTCATAAGACTTGCCCTTGAAGACTTAGCAGACACCTGTTTTAGTAAGTTCTGGAGGCAAATTGTTAAGGCCTTGAATAGGGGTTGCATGGAGGGTTGGGGACTCAGGGGCTTGGTTCTCCAAACAGAAGGGAGTTTTAGAGCTGGAGAATGAAGGGATCAATCTCCTTCTCTCTCCCTTCTGCTCACCCTACTCTTATTTTTCTAGTTTCCTCTCCTCCTCCCTGCTTTTAAAATGATGACAGTATGTTCAACTTGTGCAAATCAAAGGAATAGATTAGAAGCCAGAGAATGAATGTGCTTAGTATACTCAGGAAGTCTCCAGGGGATTGGAATTGATTACCTAGAATGTAACACATAGAATGATCATTTTTCTGCATGTGGCGAATAATGAGAATGAAGTTGAGAGTTGGAAGAACCTTTCACCCAACCGCCTAAACCTGTGGGTTTTTCTCCATGAAGAAATGAAGTCATGTAGAGCAGGCACAGACTGGGCCACCTTCTGGCAGTTTCTATTTGGGAGGTTTGGTGATAGAGAGACCAAATGATTTAATTTGAAGAGGAGACTTGTTCTGGGAGATGCTGGGGCCTTGGGAAGTTGTGTGGATGAAGGCTTTGATGCTTCACATTAGAGGTTACTGAAATGCACACTGATGTGCTCCCCATATGGGGAAGACACCTCAACATGGATGATGTGTGAATTCAATTCCATGCAGCCCTTTGTCATACGAGCTGGGTTCCTATGCTGGGTCTTAGCAGAATTTAACAGAATCAAATATTACATCCATTCTGGAGAATCCTGACTGCTGGTTGGATGTGAGCTAGAGGACCCTATGTAGGCAAGAAACACCTCCTCATCAGTTGGCTGTGGGAACCTGGCTCTGGTGAGCTGAAGTCCCTATAGGTGATGAAGTCACCATTCATGGAGTTATGATTTACACCCCTAATGTCCCCTAAAAGTCTCATGTCTTCTACATAGGACTTTTGGAAGATGACCAGATGAAGGTGGCGCTATACAATCAATGAACTAACTTACTGATGTGTCTGTGGCTGAATGTGCTGAGGGAGCACCTGGTTGGGTGATGTGGTCGCTGGGGATGTGAGCTGGAAAAGTGTGTTCTTGGTCCCAAATTGTTCTTCTCTTCTTGCTCCCTGGGTGCCATGGATCGAGCAGCTTTGCTTTGCTGTGCCCTCCTGCAGCCAATTGTGCATGGAAGTCACGAGCTCAGGAGACCTCTCCTCTGTAAGTTGCAGTCACCTGCTATTTTCTCTCAGAAAAGGGAGAGCAGCTGGTGTACGTGGCCGAGCTGCTTGTCTAGCCATCTGAAAAGGCCCAGTTTTGATTTCACTTGCTGTTAACCTATTCTTCACCTCGAGGTTCAGGATTTATTTGAATAATGAGTGAGAGTAAAAATCTAGGCCAGTATCTATGATCCCTTGGCCTAGATTAGTAAAGAGTGTCTCTGCATGGTAAGCAAGGCCTATATTTTACCTTTCTAAACATTCCCTGGTCAGGGGCAATTTGTGCAGTGCCCAACTCACACATCTAGATGTAGCAGCCCTATAAAAGGGGAAAATACTTGATGATAAACTGATTCAGTGCTTTGGAAGAGTGCATGGACTTGCTGTGTGTGTTGCTACTTTCTTTGGATCCTGAAATCAATTGCCTTCATTTCTTGAGCAGTGTTTCTCAAGCCTGAACACATATCAAAGTCGTCTAGAGGGGTTGGGGAAATAGACGTTGCTAGCACCCGGCCACAGAATTTCTGATTTGGTAGATCTGAGGGAGGGTACAAGAATTCTGATGCCTAGGTTCCAAAGTGACACTGATGCTTTCTGTCTGGGAGCCATACTTGAAGAACCTCTTCTCTGGAGACCAAAGTTCCAGCCCGGTGTGTTCTTCCAGCCATGAACTACTTCACTTGCTTGTGAAGCTAAAAATGCTTTTGCATTTAGTGGTATAGGTTGATGTTATATATACAGCTTCCCTGCAAGCTATTGGGGAGGGGTCTTTCTAGCTCTCTTCTCAGCAATCCCCACACTCCAGGAGCTCAGCAGAAAGCTTGGGATATCTGCAGCATGCCAACAGCACAGAGCAGAGTGGAACCAGATCTCCTTCTCCAACTCACCGGGTCCTTTGTGCACTTTCTACCAGAGTGTAACATCATGGATTAAAATATCTCCTGCTTCATTTTAGCTTAGAGATTTATAATTTTTTTGTAGTCCACTAAAATATGTTCTGCTGCTTTTTTGATGTGAAACTGTTGAAAAATAAAATGTAAGACACAGTGTGTTAGGAAATTGTGAGCTGCAGATTAGTACTTAGACACACGTGTGCACCTGTGCAAGCACACACATGACACAGGCTTCTTTGGGACCCTCTCTGGGTCAGGTTGAATGAATACTGGGCTGTCTTGGCATTGACAATGGAGCCGTTGAAGTTTGGACTCACCAGAATGTGATTCTCATCATTGTAATGGTTCCTTTCAGCCCGACAAGGAGTGACACTAGGCATTTGCTTTTGGAGCTGCTCCGTTTCAAGCTCCTCTGAGGCCCTGGCCATGCTTTGACTTGCTTTCAGATGTGGATGGATTCCCACTGGCCCTCAAAAGACCACAGGATATTTTTAAAAAGGTTGACCACCAAGTCACTACATCTCGTTAGCGGTGGCAGTTATTTTATCTGTGAAAATAACTGTCCTTTTTAGTTTCTCAATTTGTCACCTGTGCAGTGATTTATTGCCTTCCAAAGCTGCAGTAATTGTATAATGATGCCAAAATAATGACACACTATTCTGGTAAACTCTATTACCGGTAGAATCTTGCATTCACACTGCATTCCAATATGCACTATAGGATTACAGAGCACACCCACAGGGCTGCTGCACAGCAGGTAAGCAGTGCTGAGGCCTGAGCAAGAGAAGGGGAGGAAGAAGTGGGGTCCAAGCATCCTGAACGGAAACTTAGAAGAACTGAACTGATTCCATCTGGGGTCTCTCAGGTAAACTGGAGCTACTCACACTTTTTAATTTCCCTAAATGGTGTTTCTTTAACTATTTAAATCCAGAACACAGACTTAGCTTTTGAAAAGTCTGATGAAATACTTGCTCAAAATAATGTCTACAAAGAAAGTGTTGTTGGACTCCTGTCTTTATCTTTAACCTGCATCTTAGGAGACTCCCTCCTTTTTATAATCAAGTAACTAAAGTTTCGGTGGTCACAGGAGTTCAGCCAAACCTTCTGCTGAACAGAGGGGTAAGGCACATACACCTCTTGGTGGTAGGCTATAAATGACTGGAGAAGGTAATGCCACAAAGTAATTTTCAGATTTGCTTATTGTTTTGGAAAACTGTGTAAAGCTACAAAGCCCTTCATGTGGAATTGAGAGGCAAGACTATAGTCAAGTATGTCTGATAAGAATGACTTGAAGTTACCAGAGCTTTGTGAATTGGGCCTATAACTGTAGGAAAGGTCTCCTGTTATTTCCCTGAACCAAAGAGTAATACATTCTTGTGTAGAGCTGACCATGGCAGTGAAAACAATGGTCACGAATCCCGAGGTTTGTCTCTTTGCCTTCCTGGGGGCTTGACACTGACTACAGCTTTGGTGAGTGACTTTCTTGGAAGTGCACCAGTGGGTGTTGGCCAGACCTGTGCCCTGAGGGTGGAGCCTTCGTATCAATGACTGCAAGGAAATACACCAGTGTGCTGGTGTTGCCAGTGCTGGCTAGTGCCCTCTTCTCTCATGTGCCCAGGCTCATTTACCCACTGCTCTTGTAGTTAGAGGGGACCAGGAGACTTGTTCGAGCCAATGGGTTTTAGCATTTGCCGGAATGACCATAGTATCTCCACAGCACTAAGCTGCCTTCTCTTTCCTTCTACCCCTGCCAATAGAGAATGCTACTGCAACACAGTTCCTAAGCACAAGTGAGAGTAGTCTTTGAGGATTGAGTCACTATTTGGAAGAGAGATTCTCATGATTCCGTTGGATTGGATTGTGAATGAGCAATCCTTTTGTGTCGAGGCACCTGATCTCAGAATTAATTCACTAGTACAACAGGCTTCTGATTTTTTCTTCCAGAGTATCCGTTTCAGGGGTTCATCCTATGCCCAAAGCCATGTCTTAAGCTCCTGAAATCAGGTCAAGGTCTTTCTGATTGGCTAGTGCTTTATTTCCCTCTTTTGAGTTTTCAGAATTGGAAAGAATCCCAACATGAGTGCCAAATGCCAACCCTCCAACTCTGGGGAAGTCCAGAGCTGCACATGCCTAAAGGGAGATCATAGTATCAAGGTGAAGGTTGGAACAAGGTCATTTAGGCTTGTCCTGTTGACACATGGAGCCATACAATTCCTTTTTGGGTAAGGCCTCTGTATTTTAGGGAGCTCTCTTGACTAGATGTCAGTAGTGAATGTGTAGGCCTAATTTTGACAATCAGAAATGTTTCAGAACATTGAAAAGTGTCCCATGGAGGACAAAGTCACTGATAATCAAGAACCACTGAAAGGCAAAAAGCTTGAAGTAAAAGGAACATAAGTGTTTCTCTCTTCTGGAGCCAGAGGGGTGCTTTTCTGCCCCCTTTCCCTACTTCTTTTTATGTTCTATCATGTCTCTTGCCTCCTCACATTGCACAAAAGGCCAAAGCTACCTTGGTGGCCTCAGGCTCTTTGTGGATGAGAATGCACTCTTCCACCAGCTTTTCTTTTTCTTTCATACTATGTTCTATAATTGAAGAGTAGATAAGTTCAACACTTAGTGGCTTTAGATGACAAGAATGTAATGTAGTTTCTCTGGGTAAGAAGTTCAGGTGCAGCTTTGTTGGTCGTTCTGGTTCAATCTGTCTTAGATGATAGCACCAGGACATGGCAGAGACCAGGATCATCTGAAAGTTTGATGGGGGCTGAAAGATTTGCTTCCAGGATGGTCCCCTCACATAACTTCTGGAAAGTTTTATTCCCCACCTGCTAGCCTTCTTCATGGTCTACTTTAATGTCACCACAGGTGACAGTTCATTTCCCAGAAAAGCATGTTGTGTTAGTTACTTTCTCATCATTGGGACAAAATACCTGACACCCACAACTCAGGAAAGAGATTAATTTTGATTCACAATTTCAGTCCATACTTGATTGGCTTCAAGGTACAATATCATGGCAGAGGGGCTTGGTAGAGTAGAGCTGCTTGTGTCATGATGGACAGAAAACAGAGTGTCACGGAAGAGACAGAAAGGGGATGCACCCTTTCAGGTCACACCCAGAGTGATGAACCTCTTGCAACCAGATCTATCCCTAACAGCGTATCAGCTCTGAGGTCCTCATAATACAGTTGCATTCCAAAGGTCCCATCTGTGATTCTACGTCTGCAGAGGGACATCTAGATATATATCATAACACATATGATCCAGAAAAAGTGAGAGAAGGGAAGAGAAATGCAAAGCATCAGTGCCTTAATGACTTGATTTCTGAAGTCACATATTCTACTTTATTCTACTCATGAGAAGCAAGTCAGTTAGTGTACCCTAAGCTCAAGGGAGGAGCAAGATGCCTCCACCTTGAAGGGAAAGATTTCAAAGAATTTGTGAACATATTTTAAAACCATCATATCTTCAGAGTATAAAGATGGCTCCACTTAAGTGCACTGGTAAGCACTGATCTGCTTACCAATTTCAGCGACATCAAAATCTATGTTCTCTCTACCCCTGCTACCCACAGAGGTCTGGAAGATTCTCTCTGAGCCATTGCTCCGTGCTCCCCTTTGGAAAAAGCATCTGATGAACTTGAGGGTATTTGTAACTTTGTAGAGATTCCTAAATATCGCTGAAATCACAAGAGGGTTGTCACACTAACAGCAGGAGTTCAGAACCCATGACAGGCTCATGGGAGAGATTCTGGAGAGAAACTGCATGATTCTGGGCATTGAGAAACAGCTGCCACCTCCCTGCTGCAGGCCCTGCCCTGGCTAAATCTCCAGCTCCTCCTGAGCCAGTGACCCCCTCATTGGCAGCTCTTGGTCTCATGCCAGGCACAGAGTGATACAGAGGGTGTGCTCTGTGGCAGGACTTCTTGGATTAGAGTCCTAACTTGAACCATGGCAGGGGTGCCATGCTGACCACCAGAATTCTGTTTCTCTTTCACCAGATAGAATGAGACTGAGAAGTGGCCATTCAGCCAGGCTTGATGCTTCTCAGTCCTCGCCTACATTCGGGTCAGTCCCTGTGACTGAGGCCCTGGAATGTAGATGGAAGCGATGTGTGCAACTTCTATGTGTGGGCTGGAAACACTCCTGTGGGACCCTATTGAGTCCCCTGCTTCACCTTCTGATTGGAGGAAGATGCCCAGAGAAGCACCCAGGGCCATACAGTTAAGACAGTGAGCACAGTGTCAACAGTGGCTGGAGTGTCCCCTCCTTCAAACAGCAACGGGACTTCTCACAAGTGAGGTGCAACTTGCTATCGCCTCATCTATAAGATTCGAGCACCAGTTTGTTACAACAGCTATCATTACGTAATGAATATAATCACTTTGTCACTATGTCACTTTGGAGCAATTGCTTAACATACCTTACTTTAATTTCTCCCTCTCTAAACAGGGTAAAGGTATGCCTCCCTCATAGAATCATAATAATGGGCATAAGAGATCAATCCAATAAAATAGTTCTGTACCACATATATGCTCAGTAGTGTTATCTCTTCCTTTTAAGATTCTTATTAATTAGGATAAATAGTAGGAAGAATTTGGGCTCCAAAGCAGTTTTCCTTTCTGACTGATGGAGATACTCTGGAATCCAGCTCGGGCCCCATTGCAAGCAGATCTGTTGTGTGGTTTGCTGGGCAGGGGGTGGGGGTTGTGGGATCGCCTTTTGGCCTCCCTGCTGCTGCAGACTCGAGCGTTGCCTGCGGTTGTATGCACAGAGCTCCTTTTGGCATCATCTGGCGCCCAGAGCACCGGCTGGGTTCAGCCTCAGTGGGGCAGGGCAGTGTCTGCAGAAGATGCTCAGCAGCCTTTGCCTGGCCTCTTCACTTTCCCACGTGGGGGCATCAAGGTTCTGGTCCATGATAAACTCACTCAGAGAACTAAAGGAGAAAAATTCCTTCTGCCTCTCTCAATCACCAGTCATTTATGTCTTGCTTGGCCCCTTTCCTTACCTGCAGGAACTGCTGCTTTTGTGTTTGTGCTTGAGCCAGGGATGGATCTGTGGCTCACTGTCCTGTTTCTATCTGGATGTGTCCAGCCCTTGGGGGCATTTGTAGTGTCCTAACCATGTTCTTGAGCTGTGAGAGGCACTTGAAGAAGTGTTTGCTACCTCAACATTTTGGCTACAGAGAAGCAAGCTGGGGATTTACAGAGGTCAGTAGGGGTTAGATGATTAATAGAGTTTCAGATAAAACTCCATTTTCACCTCCAGCAAATTTCTGGTGTTGCTTTGCCTTTGTAAACAACACCTTAAGGAATCTGATTGCAAATATCTTGGTTGCACCTTTGTACCCCTCTCTCCAAGTGTTCCTTCTAATAATTTTATAGGGGAGGCAAGAAGAGATCCTTGGATCAATGAAGATTGAAGCCCTGAGGATACCTCAAGTCACCTAAGGTCACAGTGGGCATGTGTGTATGAGGGAAATTAGGATCCATAGCCCTGAGGTCCTGGCCCTGCGTGGCATAATCTTCAATGCCTTGGTTGGCTCTGGGCATAGACACTTTCTGACTTGCTCTGCTCCCCCCTCACATCTGATAAGCAGCACTCACCAGTGGGTGTGCTGCAGGCAGCCACATGTTGTCAGGGCTGAAAGCTTACTTTAGCGTGGTCTGGACAGGCTGTCAGGCAATCCCTTTTTCCTCTGGACCTAATTACTTGAGAAGAAAAGAATATTTCACTGTAAATCCACAGAACTGCCCTCTAAGCAGCCTGCAGGCAGATGTAAGCCAAGGACGGGTCTTGCCTGGGGAGGCAAAGTCCAAATCTGGGATCTGCTGTGGACAGCCTCATGCTGAGTGCTGGGTCTAGAACATTGGTTCTGTGAATTGCCCAGTGAGCTGGAGAGAGGAGCCTTCCATGCTGCGCTCAGCCCTGCTGAGGTCAGGGCACACAGGAGAGCACTGAGCCATCCCTGGGGACTCTCAGCAGAAAGGGAGCTGAGGTGTGTGTGGCTCTCAGGTCTGACCTGGAGATGCCAGAAGCATGGATGAAGGGCCTTTGCGGTCCCTTACCCACCTCTCATTGTCCTCCTGGACAGCCTGCATATTCTCACCTGAGCAAGGCCGTTCCCAGGATGTGTGCCTGGATGGAGACTCCTCACATGCTGAGGTCAGGCTGACATCCTGTTGTGCATCTGAAATGATCCTGTCCCTTACCCCAAGCTACCAGGCCACTTTCTGAGAATAGACATGGGAGAGTATTTGAGCAGCGTGATCGGGTACCAGGGACAGTCAGGGACAGCAGAGGGCAATACTGTTTGCTCATCTTCTGGGGACAGACAGCAGGCATGGGAGGGGTGAGTGCAGGTTCTGCACTTGGTCACTTGGAGTTTAACTCTTGATGTGGCCAGTTACAAGGCTTACAAAACCAGTTGCATTTTGAAGAATTTAGTGAACCGATTGGTGATTTCTCTTTCTTTCTTTCTTTTTCTTTTCTTTTCTTCTCTTTTTTTTTTTTTTTTGTATTTTTTAGTAAGGGTCTGCAGGGTCCTCAGGTTCCCACTACTTAGATCGGACTCAGTAATTAATCTGCCTATGTTCAGCCTCCAAAGAGCTGAGATTATAGGAGTGTGCCACCAAGCCCAGTCTCAATCACTGTCTCAGAGTGCCCCAGGGGCAGGGCTGGCACAGCAGGCCAAGGACCGAACCTCCGACCCCAGCACCTGCCTAAGCAGGCACTTTAATCCGCTGAGCTATTTGACCAGTCCTATTGGTGTTGTCTTAATGACCCTGAATTTGGCCATGGTGGGACTATTTGTTCCATGAAGATTTGCAACACTAGCAGGAGTCAGCTGCTTGACATTACCCAGCACAGCACAACAGGGGATGGCCTTGAAGGTGTGCGAGGCTCATTGTGTCCAGACTTGGATAAGAGTTACACCTAGTGCTTCCTTCCAGTGACTTCTAGGCAACCTTGTTCCTGATTTGGTGTGGCTCAAGTTCTCTTCTTTCTGTTGCTCTGACAGGTATGCAGCAGGCTGCAGTGGTCTGTCCCATGGGTTGGGAATTCTGTGTCCTCTAAGGCTGATCAACCTTCAGGCGATGGCCGCGATTCCTCTGGTGCTGCTTGTCAGACTTGTGCAGAGCTGCTGTGACCTCCAGCTTCACTTGCTCCTCTTTGCACATGCTCACTTCTGCCACCAAGGCCCTGTGGCAGATCACCACCATCTGCTCACTCCTCATCCTCACTCTCAGGGCAGGCGCTCTGCTGAGCCAGCATACGCTGCTGAGGGTCCCATTGGTCTGCACCACTGATGGGCACTTGTTGCATTTTTGGATGCATTTAATTTTAACTTTAAGGGTATAGCTAATCCAAGAGATGACCTCTTGTGTAATGCTTTCTTTGGTCCCTTATATCCTCTTTGGTCCTTGAAGAATGAGTATGTGACACTAGTTCACCATGAGCCAGAATGGTAGAGTTCCCCTCTCCAAGGGCACTGTCACCCTTGCTCTTCACAAGGATCTACCAGAGAGGCACTGATGTTAGCTCCATTTTGCTGAGAAAGCAGAACAGGTAGCTGTGCCAGCAGTGAGAAAAGGATTCAACACAGGTCTCTTTGGAGTCAAAGTCTGCGGTAATAACCCCTTCGCTGCGTTGTACCTCCCTGCAGGTTCTATCAAGGAGATGCCCTTGTGGTCATGAGGAAGGTGCTGCTTCTGCACCTTTGGGGCTTGGGAACTTACAGTTTGAAAGCCCACAGTGACCAGCAAAGCTGCAATGGCCACTGATTTCAGAGGTGGTCCCCCTGGAGTTGAGAGGGCCACCATGCAAGAGGAACATTCTCTAGATGCAGTGCTTGCAATTTGTTAGTTTCCTGGAGTCACTGAGACAGTGTCACAAGTTGTGTGGCTTCATACACTGTGAATTCATTGTCTTGTAATTCTGGAAGCTGGGAGTCTGATGCTGAGACATCAGTGGGGTTGGCTGTGAGGGAGAACCTGGACCACACTGCCCTGCTCCCAGCTCCTAGAATATTTGGTATTCCATGGCTTATAAAATCTCTACCTAATCTCTTTCATCTCTGGTGGCATTCTCTCTGTGCACATGTGTCCATGTCTAAATTTCCCTTTTTCATAAGGATATCGGGCATCCTGGGTTAGGCCTGTCCCACTGACCTCATCTTAACTTGGCTGTTACATGACCATATTTCCAAATAAGATCACATTATGAGGTGGTGGGGATTAGAACTCCAAAATATGAATTTAAGGAAAACACAATTCAACTTGTAGCATATTTGTCATATTAAGCTGTCAAACTGAACAAAACCATTAAGGGGCCGGGAAATAGCACAGTAGAATAGCCCTTGCCAGCAAGTGCAAGGTCCTGAGTTCAATCCCCAGTGCTGCAAAAAACAAAAACAACAACAAAAACTATGTAAGGAAAATTTTGTTCTTTTTTTCTATTTATAATTACAAATGTTTTCTATGATCCAATTTCTGATCAAAATGAGGTAGGCATTTTCTCTTTTATACTGACTCTCATTATATATATATATATATATATATATATATATATATATATATATATATTTATTTATTTACAGGAAACCAAAGCAAGTCTTCATGGTAATGAGGCTGTGTTGCAGCCCAGGGGCGTCAGATTGAACCCTAGACCATTTCCATTCTTCAGTTGATGGGCATCTGAGTTTACAGGATTTTGCTATGACAAATTGCACTACTATAATCATGAGTGCACAGATGTCATTGTGGCATGAGATTTTCAGTTCTAGAAAAATACCCAGGAGGGCAATGGCTGGCTTGAATGGGATCTCCAATCTTAACTTTTTAAAGGAATCTCCACATTGGTTTCCATAGTGGTTGTACCAGTCTACACTCCCACCAACAGTGCAGAAGGGTTCCTTTTTCTCCACAGCCTCTCCAGCACGTTTTTATTGGCTGACTTCTTGATGTTAGCCATTGCTTTTGGGGTGAGATGGAATCTCAGTGTTGTTTTAATTTGCATTTCTCAAATGACCAATGATGTTGAACAATTTTTCATATATTTATTACCATTTATATTTCTTCCTCTGAGAAGGATATATTTAATTCATTTCAGATGCCTATCAACAGGATAAATTTGAATCTTTTGTTTGTAAATCAACTAAGGAACATACTCTAAAGTGAAATAAAATCAGACCAGTATGTGCAAACATCATATTGTCTTCTTAGTGTGAGAACCTGACAGAGAAAAATGGAATCTGAAGGGTACAATAGATACTGAGAAAAGGGAATCAACTTATTCAAAAGGAAACAGTTACTGAGTTTAGAAGGACAGGAGAGGGAGTGGGGGAAAGAGATTTATCTATATATGTAAGCAGGATGGTTTGGACAACTATTGTGCATTTCTGCTGGTCTATGGAAAGGAGCAGTTAATGCTTAATTTGTTTTGTCTCCTTTTTTCAATTGTTTGGACTTTTTGTCTTCTTGATTTCTTTCTTTTTCCTTCTTGATTTCTTATACATTTCTTTTTCAATTTTACATGCACATATCTGGTAATATGAGTAACTGGAAGATAGTACTATACATTACAACAAATACTGTGAAATTCATGTTACTTTGTTAAGTGAAATTGTATGTCATTTGTAATTTTTTCTGTTTTAATTCTAATTTGTACTCTCTTAAAAAACAACAATAACAACAACAACAAGAACAACAACAACAACAACAACCCTAGACTAAAGCCAGAGATGTGGCCTGGGAGGGCTACTTAGGAAACAGCCCTGTGCCAGTGAGGGGCAGGGATGAAAGCCAGTGGTGAGTGCTGAGTATGTAAGGGGTCTGGTCCCTTCTTCCCAATTTTAGACACTCCAGGGTGTCCCTCCTTCTTCAAAAAGGCAGCAGCATGTGCTGGAGCTGAAGGATGGACGGGGCACAATGCTGACTGCTGCAGTGCGCTGGAGCACAGAAGGGCTGTCAGACAGCTCAGGGAGGACACTGACACAGGTTGTCTGTTTTTTTTTTTTTTGTTTGTTTTTCAGGGAAGATAGGGTGTGGAGGGGAAGCAACTGGAGATGAGGTGCAGGGCCATTACAGTCACCAGTCAAGCTCTGTCCACTCTCCAGCTAGCATAGGAAAAATAAGAAAGTTAGGTACTTCTCATCTGCTGCATTTCCCCTGAGAGATTTTAACTGCTTTAATCTGAAGGGGCATTGAAAGGTGAAAGTTTGTCTTCTATAACTACTTCAAGGCTAATCTGGGGCAGCTGATCCAGCCTACTGAAGGAATAAAAATCTCTTATGTATGTAGGGTTCTGGCTTCTCTGGAGACATGGGTGGGAAGCTGTGCATCACCTTCAACTTAAGGTGAAATTTCTTTAGCAAGATACAAACTCTACTAGCAGTTTAAAGATACCATAGTACAATTACTTCCAAAGGACACTTGTGGAGCTTCCTTTCCATCAGTACCATTACAACTTGACCCTCTGTGATAGCAAGCATATGTTCCTCCCAGGGCTCTGTCTAGAAACTGCCTTGGAAAATGCATCTGGCCTTTGGCCTAAGAACAAAGCACTGCCAGCACCTCTCAGCTGTGGAGACATTTCACCACCATCCTCTTCAGGATGGCCAGTCTGTTGCAGTAGAAACTTGACCTCAGAGATTCCCCCTGTCTTGTACATCAGGGAACTTTCTAGGCAGAGACAAACTGACCCTCCAGCCCATCATGAGAATTCATAGATCACCAAATGCTACTCTTGGCCCTAGTGACCTCTGAATGGGAGTTGACAACCATTTCTTTTTTTATTGTCCTTACAAATGGAATTCACAGTAGATAAGCTTAGCTAGATACACATTCAGTCTAGATACCTTTATGAGAACAAATAGCAGGCCACTGGCACACCCAGAGTGCGAGCTCCTCAAAATCAAGCCTTCCTCATCGGCAAATACCATTTTTTCTCTGGCTACAAGATTTCTTCTGCACCAAAGCTACAAAGTAGGAGACAGAGTAAGCATGGGGAGGACAGAGCGTATGACTTCCTTCTTTAAGCCTGTGTGACATTGGAAATCACAGCTGAAATGGCTTTTGAAGACAACCTAGAGCTCATGTGTAGACAACTGTAACTCCTGAACTGAGAGCTGTACATATAGAGCAGTGCATAGTATTCACCCCCAGCTGCCACCTCTCATCAAGAAAAGCTACTTCAATTTAGAACAAGTCTTTATTTCTTGTCTTGATTGACACTAGGGGAAAATCTTACCCTCATCTTGATGCAGGAAGTTATAAATCTGGATTATGTGAACCTATACCCCACAATCATCTGAATACATCCAAGGGCGTTATACAAAAGGGGATAATAGGCTTCACCCTTGTGAAAACTTCAGCAGTTGAGGAGCTGGAAATTTTCTCTGGTTGTGGAAGGGATTGCTCCCTTCCCATGGCACCCACCTATACCAGGTTTATGGCTGGTGCACTACTTTGCTTAACTAAAGGTGGAGGAATTGAGCTCCATGAGACTGCAAATGTCTCTACCCTTCCACAGTTAGAGGTCAACCCTGTAGCTTGTTCCCATGCTGCATGTATATCCCCTTGAGCCTCATCACTTCCTGCAGTAAAATACCCATATTCCTGGGCAGCAACAGTGCTGCTAGTCCCTTCCAAAGTAATGCTCTCCTCCTCACTGACATCCCACCAAAAGATATGGTGGAGAGCCAAACAACATAAGAGGTTACTGAAGGGTGTGGAGGGGGAACACACTGCACAGATTTATCATTATTGCTTTAATGCTGTACTACATGTTCACAGCTACCCCTAGCATGATTGTCTGGTACCTATTAAAGTGCCAGAAGGGCATATAGCCAGGCTGCTTATGTGCTCCACAAGACCACTATGAGGAGAAAAATATCCCACATGATTGTAGAGGAATCATAGATTGATCTGACACAGACTCTAGGCAGAAGTGGATCAACACAACTGGGACAGCCAGAGGGAATCTTGATAACCCTGAGACTCAGACTCTCTCTACTCTCAGTCAGAGCATTGTAGACACTGCTTCAGAGGTTGACCCAGCGCCATAGCTATACAATTCCTGGTTCCATTGTTTGGGCTGCTTTTTGAGAGCCAGCTATTGCCAATGTCACAACACACAGAGAAATTTCCTTTCATAAGCTTTATTCCTAGCAAACATTCTGCAACTTACTTTAACCTCCTGGCAAAATTTTACCATTCAGTTCTTTTCTTTTCCAAACACATTCTCCCTTCATAACTATCTATCTTTACATTCCATTGTTTCCTCCCTGAGATATAAGGCCAGCCCTCTAGGTCTCTTCTTGTTCCACAAGAATTTTAGGATTCCTTTCTCTAATTTTGCAAAGAATATTATTGGTATTTTTT